>VZTD01001938.1:472550-506150 GCA_013397725.1 Rhagologus leucostigma
CGCGCCCGGCTGCTGGCCGTGCTGCTGGCGGGGCTGCTCGGCGGGGCGCGGGGCTTCGGCGACGAGGAGGAGCGGCGCTGCGACGCCATCCGCATCGCCATGTGCCAGAACCTGGGCTACAATGTCACCAAGATGCCCAACCTGGTGGGGCACGAGCTGCAGGCGGACGCGGAGCTGCAGCTCACCACCTTCACTCCCCTCATCCAGTACGGGTGCTCCAGCCAGCTCCAGGTGCGTCGGGGTTCCGGGGGGACCCGGGTGCGTGGGCGAGGTGGGGACGACACACAACGGGGCCGTGCGGTCTCCGGGCCGGCTGCTGTCCCCCAGCACCCGCATCCTCATCCCCATCCCCTCGACTCAGTACTAAACCAACCCGAAAGTCCCGCCGCCTCGCAGTGTCGCTTCTGGCTGGCTGGGGAGAGAGCGCGGCTCACGTTGGGCGGAGGTTCGGTGTCCCGGCGGTGTCCCGGCGGTGTCCCGGCTGCCCGCGGCGAGGAGCGCCCGCCGCAGCGGAGTACACCCGCCCGGCCGCCCGCTCGCGGAGGCTGCGGCGACTCCCGGAGCTTTCCGTCCTGGCCGCTGCCCTCCGTCCCGGCCGTGCCCCAGGTGCCCCGCCCGATTCCGTGCGGAACGAGCGGAGCTGGCCGCGGGGAGCTGGGGTAGCTCGGGACCCCGCCGGGAGCTTCACCGCGAAAGTTTCTTTCCCAGGCGAATGGCAGGATCCCTGTCCTCCCCACGGGCATGGATTTCCTCAAACAAAACCCAGCTTGTTTCTCGGGGGCAGAGTTCCCGAGTCAGCACGCAATTCCTCTCACGGTGTCGCGTCGCCGAATTACGATTATTCAAAAGACGAGAAAAATACAATATTTTATTACCGTTGTAAATGCATACGTGACCTTATTGTAAAAGAAATACATTTTTCTAGGAGGATCGTGAACCAAAGTACTTCAATAAATGTTTTTTTTCCCTATTTGTTTCTTAGCTGGAATATCCAGGCAATGCTCAGAACAGATACATGTATTTGTTTAAACCACTTTAATTTGGTTTTCTGCTTTCTTAAATTGTACCCTTGAGGTTTAAATCTGGCTAAATCCCACTTGCTTCATTGGAACTGATGGGCTAAATTTACATGGAGCTAATCTAGGGAGTAAAATTTTCAGGCTTTGGCTTCGGACCACATTTGAACTGAAAGAAGACAACATTGTTATTTTTTTTTCCTCTTTTGTTTTTATTGTTCTTGATTTATTTTTTTTATGCTGCTTCCTGGTTTTTTTTAAAGCGAAGGACCAAATATTACTGCTAAAAAGGCAAAAAAAGAAAACTTGTTATATTTCAACCTGTTTCATTTTCCCGTGATGCACTTGTGATTTCTGTTTCTCTCTTCCAGTTCTTCCTGTGTTCGGTTTATGTCCCAATGTGCACAGAGAAGATTAACATCCCCATAGGTCCCTGTGGAGGCATGTGCCTCTCTGTCAAAAGAAGATGTGAACCTGTTTTGAAAGAATTTGGGTTTGCCTGGCCTGACAGCCTAAACTGCAGCAAATTCCCACCCCAGAATGATCACAACCACATGTGCATGGAGGGCCCAGGAGACGAAGAGGTTCCTCTTCACAGCAAGACCTCCTTGCAGCCTGGAGAAGAGTGCCACGGTATGGGATCTAACTCGGATCAGTACATTTGGGTGAAGAGAAGCTTGAGCTGTGTCCTGAAGTGTGGCTACGATGCTGGTCTGTACAGCAGGTCAGCTAAGGAATTCACAGATATCTGGATGGCCATATGGGCCAGTCTTTGCTTCATCTCGACTGCCTTCACGGTTCTGACCTTCCTGATTGATTCATCCAGATTTTCCTACCCGGAGCGACCAATCATATTTTTGAGCATGTGCTACAATATTTATAGCATTGCTTATATTGTGAGGCTAACTGTGGGCCGGGAAAGGATATCCTGTGATTTTGAAGAGGCAGCAGAACCTGTTCTTATCCAAGAAGGTCTTAAGAACACAGGATGTGCGATAATTTTCTTGCTGATGTACTTTTTCGGGATGGCTAGCTCCATCTGGTGGGTTATTCTGACACTGACGTGGTTTCTGGCTGCGGGACTCAAGTGGGGCCACGAAGCTATCGAAATGCACAGCTCCTATTTCCACATTGCAGCCTGGGCCATCCCGGCCGTGAAGACCATCGTCATTTTGATTATGAGACTCGTAGATGCAGACGAGCTCACCGGCCTCTGCTATGTTGGGAACCAGAACCTGGATGCGCTGACGGGCTTTGTTGTGGCTCCGCTTTTTACCTACCTGGTCATTGGGACTTTATTCATTGCAGCAGGACTCGTGGCCTTATTTAAAATCAGGTCTAATCTCCAGAAAGACGGAACTAAAACTGACAAACTGGAAAGACTGATGGTCAAAATCGGGGTCTTTTCAGTGCTGTACACTGTCCCAGCAACGTGTGTCATCGCCTGTTATTTCTATGAAATCTCCAACTGGGCCATTTTCCGCTACTCAGCAGATGATTCCAATATGGCAGTGGAGATGCTCAAAATTTTCATGTCCCTTCTGGTGGGTATTACGTCAGGTATGTGGATCTGGTCAGCCAAAACTCTGCACACATGGCAGAAGTGCTCCAACAGGCTGGTGAACTCAGGGAAAGTGAAACGGGAGAAGAGAGCAGATGGTTGGGTGAAACCCGGGAAAGGGAATGAGACTGTGGTATGAGAAAAGGACAACATCCCAGTGGTCTGACTGCTCTGCTTTGAAGGACTGATCATGTGAAAGCATTGCTGTGTAAATGCTCGGAGTAGAGTAGGGAGACAGTTACACAACCTGTCTCTGGGGATGGGGGGAAAAAAAAAAGAAGCCTTAAAGAATAAACAGCAAAAAGATCATGCTGCAGATACAATAGCCATAAACCATGCTGCCCAAAACAGGAGAGCCCAGGGAGGCTTTAAAAGCTGTGAAATACCCAAACATGTTATCTTCCTTTTTTTTTTCAAGAAGGATGAATTTGCTGAAGTCTTGAAGTCTTTAGAAACTGAGGTGCTGTAACCCATGGCTGTGAGATGATGTTTTCCTTCCATTATCTCATAGCTGATGGAGGAAAGGCAATCTGGGGCCAAATTCTGGGCTTACTTAGGGTCCAGTTACCAAGTTACAAGAAGATGGAGCACCCAGGACCTCAGTTAGATGTCTTCTTTCTGAGTTCAGCATTGAGAAGGAAGGGCTTGATGAGGGTTCTGTCTTCATGCCCTGGGGAATTCTGGTGTTCCAATACACTGTACAATTCAGTCAGGGATCACATCCTGAAACAAATAGCAAATGGACTTTCCAGGTCTTACCCATGATGAGTAGGATTTGGTGAGGTATTAGTGAGGATGACTTTTAAGTCATCTAATGGCCTATTAATAATTTCAACTCCTTCTTTTTATAATTTGTAACCTGATTTGAATGGAGAGTTGATTCTGTGTGTGGGAATTTGAACCTCCCTGTGTTTCTTCCCACCTGAATTATTCTGTGGTTCTATCAATATTTGTAAATTTCAAAAACTTTACTCAAGGCCATCCTCAGAAGTGGAGGAATCAGCTCAAAGTGGGAAACTGTGTATGGTCTTCTGGATCTATTATCATTATCCATCTGCCTCCATTCCTGCCCCTTCAGGTGCTCCTGCTGTTTCTAGCAGACCACTTTATTCCGCTGCATTTATAAGCTTTAAAAAAAGTCTTAACAATATAGTGTTCCTTCCTCCAGGAAAGAGAAAAATTAGTTGAAGGTACCTTCAAACAATGCCATATTTCTCCAAGCAAACTTACTTGTCTCTCTCTGGAGACCATTGCATGAAGTAATTAAGTCTTAATGTATTTCATTCATTGTGATGGTATCTTCTCTGTAGACGCCAGTCTGGGGAGAAGCAAAATGTTAAGTTCCTTGGCAACCTCATGTTCGCACAGATCAGTTGTATAATTATATGTGTCAGTTGCAATTAAAAGAACATTCTCAGCCCATGACATTGCAGTACAGCTGACTGCCTCACAACGATGCTTCAATTGCTCATTGACAGCTGTGGAGACTTTTTTTAATGTATATTTACACACAGAATGTGAGCAGGCATTCAGTCCTCGGGAGCAACAAAGACCTTTCCAGTTTTTGTAAAGAGACCCAAGAGATCCAGCTTGGTGAATAATGCTGTTTCAAAGCAACTGTTGAGTTTTCCTATCCTTTTGTTTGAGGAGGCATTGGCTTGTGCTTGTGGGGAGCTGGACATAGTGTCAGGGGCTTGTTTGGCTAGTAAGAAAGGTGATGCAAATACAAATATTCCAGAAGCACTTAAGAGAACACTGTTCTGATGCTGTATCCCTTTGAAAGACTTTTGGTTTTATCTGTGTGCCTCAAGCTTTTGCATCCTTTGTTTGTGTGGAACCTGATCAGCTGCAGAGTATCCCCCTGGTGCCCCAACTCCCATGATCTTCCAGGGCAGCTGAAAGCAGATGCTGTTTTATTAAAGTACTTGCTTTTCACACAGGTGCCCATGTGCTTCCCAAACCACAGTTCACTCCGACTCTGGAAGTGAGCACTAATCTGTCCCAGAAGCATGTATTGTCTCAATGTCAGTGTCGAAACATGTGCTAAAGAACTTTTTTTTTCTTTCTAAAAACGAGAAAACAGACCCCAAACAAACCCTAATGGCAGTCTTTGCGGTTGGGCTCCCTCTCCAGCAGAACAAGTGACAACTTGACACATTCTGCTCAAGACACACAAGCACTGTCTTGGCCAACACCACATTCCAGCTGGGCCTTTTCGCCCTCTCCATTAAGTCTCTTGCAGTTAGTGTTGTGTTTGGATCTGGTTATTCCTTTGTGGACAAGGAGTTTTGCAAGTGTGAGATCTTCAGATGGCTGAGCTTCTCCATCATGCAGTCTTCCTGCTGGCACAGTGAGGAATGTAAAGCCAGCAGCTGTATGTTGGCTTTCAAGGAGTGAGGGTGCAGTATGACCCTTTTTTTGTAACCTAGTATTTGGCTGTGCCGAGGTGTCGTGTTCACTCAAGATGTTCTTCACTCTGAAACTCTTTGGATACTCTCTTGGCCAATAAGACCCGTGTTTGAGCAGACTGATTCAATAAATGGCGTTTTTAACCTTGTTCTGTACATAGAGGTGGATGTTAAATAGTGCCTTGTTATCAAATCCTTGCATCTCTGCCTGTGACCCTGTGAACTGTTGACAGAGGGATGCCTCTACTGAGACAAAGTGAGCTGGATGAGGATGGCACTGCGTAGCCCTAGGAGGGACGTGGGGGGATATTCCATTAAAGCATGTGAGGGATGCAAATGCTGTGGGAAAGAGGTGGGCTTGGGGGAGACACCAGCTGCTGCTCCTGAGGAAACATCTTTCCCCAGCAGCTGGGGGAACGCTATAATGACCCAAAGTGAAATTAGTTGTTGCATCAATTAAACCGTTCCATCAATGTATTCGCCCACATGCATTTACCTGGCTGCGCTTCGGGGCTGTATGTGTGGGAAGTCACAGCAGACAGCCTAAAAACTGGTGCTTGCCAAGAGCGGGTATCAGCAACCCTTACGTTCTCTCGTTTCAACATTGTTATGAGCTTAAAGCCAAAACGGGTGTGACTAATCCTGTCTCGGAAGTGCAGTTGCTGTGGTTATAGAACCAGAAACTTCACAGGCGTTTCCTTCGATCGCGCAGTCCCTGCTCCCATCTCCCCCCTCAGCTTGTGCTCTTGGCACGGCAGGTTTCAGAAGCGTCTGCCAGAGAGGTACGAGCAGACAAGTTAGCTCCTTTTTCTGAATTTTAAGGAAATAGACACTGATTATTTTGGGGTGTACAGAAAGTATATCTACTTCAATGTATGTACTGTAAATTTCTAATTTATCACTGTAAAAAAACCAAAACAACTTTGCTATTTAATTTTTATATCAAAATAAAACTTTAACCTCTGTGGATAACTAAAGAATTCCTGGAAGCCTTCACATTTTTGGTGAGTTTGTTTCTTAAAGAGGCTTCAGAATTGTTGGAAGTGCTTTTTTCCCCTGAAGGAAGAAGGACTGTAATGCTCATGCTGTGGTGAAAGGATGCTTTGAATGGGTTAATCCAGGATGGTTTGGATCTAATAACTGAGAACAAAACATCGTCGGGCAACAGTGAAAGTATGTTCATGTTTCTGCACATGGGATGGACAGAAACCCTTTCAAAGACAGCACACAGGTCCTGAGTGCTGGCTGGGGGCGCAGCTGGAGATTTGGTCTTGTGGGAGCATGTCCCCAGATCCCAGTGGGAAGGCAATATGGAAACACAGCCCGCTGCTGCTCTAGCCGTGCTGTGATGTGGCTCCTGAGAAGAGCAGCACCTCCTGTAAGGCTCTTTTTATTTCAGGTGTTATGAAATATGTACATCCAAAGCATGAGCGTTCAGATCTGGAGCGTGTGGTGGAGGAGGGCAGCGTCACCACCAGCCTGTTCAGTATATGGGAACTGTTAGTGGCTTTTGGAAGGGGAAAATCCTAATCTTAGTAACCTTCTTGAAATGAGTTCGTTCCTGTGGGTGATTTCAGTCATTTCAGCCCTTCAGAGGAGAGATTCAATTCAATGTCTACATTTTCTAGCAATGGTTTTCTAAAAACTTAAACTTATTAATGCTCTACTTTTCATTCCTGTTCGTCATTTCTGTTCACAGTTGGGATGTCTGGGGACAGCAAGGAGCTGCTTTTTGTGTGCATCTCTCATCAGTTTCTCTTGACACTGATAGAACAGTATGCAATATTAATCATCTAAACCCATTTAATTGTCTTCATCATGAAACATTCTGTGTGTGGGATTACTTAATTAGCAGGATGTTATTCTAATAAAAACCTAAATCAGACTAGAGTGGATAATAGTGAGGGTGTGCTATAAAGAAGAGTAGCAACTATCACCTGTGTATCTGTAGCTAATCAAGTTTTGAAGAGCAGCATCTAAAACTGGTAATTATGAGTGATTTGCTCATGCTTTTGGCAGCTCATCATTGTAATGTTCTCAGGGTGGTGATTAATGAGATCTCTCAAACTTATCCTAATAAGTCTTTAATAAAGCTACTGTTAACTGTAACAAACATAAAAGAGCTTCTGGGGTAGGGAGCAGGATCTCCCTCTTGTTCACACCACCCAAAAACCTCAAGTGTGGCATTCAAGATGGTGTTGACTGCTCCAGGCCTCTCTTATGAGTGTTTGCCTTCACACACATCCCTCATACCAGGTGTCCCAGGGCATCACCTATGAAGTGACAGTGGATTGCTGGAGTGGCTCTGAATGGTGAGCAGGCTCTCCAAGCCATGGGGATGACAAATCAACTCAGGTTTGCCTGTTGAGGGAAGTATGTATCTGTGCACAATGCTCACAAAATCTTAGCCTTTATGAGGACTTTTTGTGATTGTTTTGATATTTAGGCTTGGGTTTTTTTACTTGGTTGGTTTTGTCTTGTTTTGTTTTTTTTTTAAAGCTGTCTTTAAAGAAAGCAAGTGTTAGGGAGTTTGTAGAGAAGGAGGCCAGAGTTGTGCTGCTAGCAATCAGGAGCAGCCTAAGCTCCAGTAATGTGAAAATGTGGTATCACCAAGTCCCTGGCTTCACTGGTGGTTTCCTCAGCCACTCATTCCCATAATGGTGCCACATTTCAGCTCCTCCTTCACTTTGCCAGTACAACTATTTGTGGTATGGTGCGGGCATCATCCTGCAGAGCTGCTTCCCGAGCCCTCTTGCACCATCATCTGCATCAGGCCAGAGCTGTGTCTACCTGCAAGGTAGTAGGAATGGATGAGAGCGGAGTGACAACTGCCTGACTGCTTCCAGCTTCCCCAGCCTCGACTAAAACAGCAAAGCCTTCAGTAGAGCTGTTGGTAACTCCCTAACCCTTTGTCTGGGATGACTGAGTCCAGATGTGAACTGCTCACCTGTAGGTGAACGCCCCATTGCACAGCCCCACAGCAGCTGTGTTGCTGATGCTCCGTAGTGCCCTTTTCAGCATGCTTGGGCTAATTGGCTCATAATGTAGGCCAGGAGTTTGCAGCCTCTCTCTCAAGCTGGAATGGCTTAACCAGACTGCCAAATACTGGTGTGGCTTGTGTACACAGCAAAGCCTCTCTGCGTGCTTGCAAAGCCAACACTGGCTGCAACAGAAATGAGGCAGAGCACGGTCCCGGCTGGAGCAGGGTCGTGCCATCCTGCTGCACCTCTCCAAGAGGAATGGGTCAGAGGATGGATGCAGGTCAGGCAGCTCTCAGCTGATGTTGAGCTGGTGCAATAGATCCCGTATCACTAACTATTTCCTGCAGCTGGGAAATGATTTCTGACCAGAGGTCCTGCACGTCCTGGCAGACTCCAGCTGTTGTAACAGCTTTGTGTTGTTAGCAACCAGATGTTTTGTTTTATGCTCTGGGAACAGCCTACCAAACAGTCACCACGGGGCTGGAAGAGCACAAAGCTGGCTTAGAGGGGAGCAGCAGCAAATGAGGACTCACATACTAAGGTATCACTGAGAAACTGTTGTTTGGTTTTCCTAGTTTTTTGGGGGAGCAGGGACCTCCTGTGTGCCAGATGTTAGGTACAACACCAGAGAAAACAGGTTAAATGCCAAAGACAAATATTATTGCACCAGAAAGTTTACGGTGATTTGTAACTTTGACTTTTTTGTTGTGTTTCCTTCCAGAAGGGAAAGTGCTTATTTATTAGATCCACTTGGAAGGCTCAAAAAAAGGATACTTTACTTAAATATTGTCTGTTTTTAAATCGATGGTTTAAAACGTAAAAAATAACCAAAACAAAACAAAAACCCCAAACAGTTACCCATGGCTTGTCAATACAGTGACAATATAACTATCTTCATCTTATATTTCCGTCAGCAGTTAGCTAGTTTCCTGTCTGGTTCTTTCATTTCCTGAGCTTACTCTGAGGAAGGGAAAAACATCCCTCCTGCAAAATAGATGCAAATCATTCAGCAGACTGCTTCTGCTTCTACAATATTAAGTTTTAAAACATTACTATGCAGACAAACAACCTGACAGTAAATGTTTTAATGGATGAAGTGTTTTCTTCTGAAGCAGCTCAGAGGCACTCTTGCTCAAGTACTTGGTAAGGGATGATAAGCGGAGTGGCATGGAAAAGCAGAAATTTGGTTTTTCAAGGATTTTTCTTGCATTCGAAGGTCTTCTGCCTTGCAGCAAGGAATGGCTGACATCTAGTGGCAGCTGCACCCTGGCCCCAGCTGCTCGAAGCCTTTCCCAGCCCTGCCCTCCACTCGTGTCGAAAAGCAGGGCAGGTACCTCAGCTACTGATGATGAAGGCTTTGTGCAGCAGCGCATTCTACCAGCTCTGGGTTATACATTGTGGTTTGTACCAAGTGCATCAGCTAAGAAAATCACAAGCTCACCCACTGTTTAATAAATTGAAAGATGTTAGATTAGACATGAGGAAGAAATTCTTTATTGTGGTGGGTGGTGAGGCTCTGGCACAGGTTGCCCAGAGAAGTTGGGGATGCCCCATCCCTGGAAGTGTTCAAGGCCAGGTTGGATGGGTCTTGGAGCAACCTGTGGAACCACCTAGTGGAAGGTGTCTCTGCCCATGGCAGGGGGAGTGGAACTAGATGGTCTTTAAGGTCCCTTCCAACTCAAACCTTTCAATGATTCTATGATTTTATTAACCTCTCCTTGTTCCGCCCTGGGCTCAAGCCTGGCATGGTTGCAGGAGCGTTGATAACAGTGCTTATGGAGAAAAAAAATAGACCTGGTAAAGTAGCATGGCAAAAGGGCCAGTGGGACATCTGTCCCCTGCTGTGGTGAGGAAAGCTGCTCTTGGCAGAAGCCAGCAGCACATATAGTCCAAAAAGTTTATTTGAAAGACTTAACACAATCTCTTCCTTGGCCTCACACTAGTTATGTTTATAAGAAAAAGACCTGGGGGACCACAGCAGAGAAGAAAGTCTCCAGCCTGGGCTGACAGCCTTTCTGCTTTCTGCTGCCATTTGGCAGTGGTGGGAAGGGCTGTCAGCCCCAGGAAGAAAGCAGAAAGCATTTGCAGAGTCACGCGCAAGAGACCCACAATATAACTGTACATCTTGAAAGGAGGGGTGCAGGAGAGGTCTGGAGATGGGGAAGAGGCTTTTCAGAGCAGGAGGGAATATATATATATATATATACATATATATAAAAAACTGAAAAAATCAGCTGAAGAGGCCCCAGCGTATGGAAGTTATGACAAAAATAATACCATTCCACTCACAAAACAATCATGTTGCTACAGCTGTGGCCTGAGCAGAGCCAAAACAAATGAGGAGCCATCCATAGCTCCCCAGAGAATGCTTTTATAACCAAAGCAGAGAAAGGGGCAGACCTTATTCTGAGACACCAGTAATTCACCCTGTCAGCAGCAGCAAAGCCGGCCCTCAGTTTGTCATGGGATGAGCTGGGCTTCACTTTTTCGAGCTCTCAAGGTCCCTCCCTCTAGAGAGCAGCGTCTGCTTCTGCCAGAGCCCTGCCACCTTCGGGATGTACCAGACACTGCACAGAAGCTCATCTCTTCCTCCCCCTCTTCTCAGAATATCAGGTACTTTTCCTTATTTTGGCTGTGAGAAGTCAAGTCTGAGAGACACAGCCATCAACCTCCTCTTTTGGATGGCCTTTCCAGTAGCTGCTCTCTGCAGCCTCATGACTCCCTCCTGCAGCCTGGGCTCCCATCAGGAGTTTGCAGTCCCTTTCCAAATCCACTACTGAGCTGCTGTCTCGTGTCCCAGAGGGACTGACCCAGCCATGGGGGACCAAGAGAGAGAGTAGGATTCAGCAGCTGCCGTGGCTATTGGGACATGAGTGATAAGACAAGAGGAAAGGGCCTTAAATTGCACCAGTGGAGGTTTAGATTGGATATTAGGAAAAATTTCTTCATTTCCGAGCCCTGGAAGAAGCTTCCCAGGAAGAAGAAGCTTCTTTACAACTTCCCAGTGGAGTCCCTGGAGGTGTTTAAATGATGTGTAGAAGAACCTAACTAACCTCCAGGGGACAGAAAAAAGACTAAGAAGTCTGAAAATCTGTTGGTCCAAAAGAGCACACAGAGTAGGGTAAGCAGGAGAAGAATCTCCATGGGAACGGATTCACAGCGAAAATGAAACCTGGCACTTCGCATCCCATTCCCTAGTGCGCCTGTTGGCTCTTCACCTCACACCTAAGGAAGGAATTAGAGTTCTTCCACAAGAGGAGGTGAAGAATTGACCTTATTGAAAAAAGAGTACTGCAAACTGCTTTCTCCATCTAGCTTCTCTAGCTCCTCTATGAATCTACACACAAATTTGACTAAGAGTGTTTTTTAACTGAAGCAGCAGAGACGGCCCTTAGAAACTCCTATCTCAGGGGCTGGAAGGCAAACTGGACCTGAGCCCTGTAGGGCAGAGGCAGGAGGAAGACACCAGAGAGAAGAAACAAGAACAGTGTAGAAGGAGAGCCCCAAGGTGCCCCAGAGTGTGGGCAGATGTCTGTCCCAGGCGAGCTGTGGCTGCTCAGCACTCCCACAGGGCTGCCAGCACAGGGACAGCACGCAACACCCCTGGGGTGCGGGGTGTTTAAACTGATCTGGGAACCACTGCACAAAGCAGATGGGGCAGCGTCCAGGTCTTTGCAGAGCTGAAGGGTCAGTAGCTGCCAGCAGAGCAAAAAACCGAGAGCAAAAGACTTTCAGTGAATGCAGCTGTTTGCCAAGTGCATGTCTGTGCACAGCTGATCAGAGAATCATGAAATCATTCAGATTGGAAGAGACCCTTAAGATCATCAAGTCCAACCATAAGCCTAACACCCTTTATCCATTTTTTATGGCTTAATGTTCTAATATATTCTCACATTAACAAGAACACTTTAAGCTGGCATTTGAACAGGGCAAAATTAGCATTGCATCTGATACTGATGTAGAGGTATTGCCAGTTTCAAGCCTCTATCTCAGGTTCCTCTTTGATGCTTTAAACCACCTAAAATCTGCTGAGAGTGAGGGAAAGTGGTTTTGGCTGTGACTAGAATGTATAAATTAAATTCTCTGAGAGTTACCTTGGTTCTGGGAGCTCTACCTGCAATTCAGTAGGACCCTGTGAATTCAGACTTCTGTAGTTACTACTTATGATGGAAAAGGAAGAATCCATTTCAGTGTACACTTCATAAAGAAAACAGAGGAAAGAAAGAAAGAAAGACTGACCCTCAGGAAGAAAAATTAGTGGTGAAAAAATGGAAGGGGCATTTCCGTAGCACAGTGCATGGCAACACCATGAAAATCCTATTTCTTCTTTAAATGAGAACACATGAGGACAGAAATATTAATTTCTGTCATTTCACAAAAAAAAACCCTACTGAGTTGTTTGGGTTTTTTAAAAATTATTCTATATAATGTGAATACAGCTTTAGCTGGACCAACTTTCTCACCAACTTTGCTGAACAACTTTAGCTCATCAGCAGGAAAAAATGGATTTCCCTTCAATTTGTCTTCAAAATCTTCTGATTTTGACTTTTGATTCAAAGTATATCAACCTAAATTTTGTGGCAATAAATACAATTTGATTGATTACTCCCAAAATATTGACTCAGAAATTAAGTTTTTGCTCAGTGATCAGTCTCAGAGCACTCTGGAATCATGAAGAGGGGGGCTGGGGGGGGCATGCTTACTCACTTGATGGATGCCAGACTGGCAAGCAGGAGGAAGGCCTCAATAAATCATTTCTGACATTAACCTTGCAGAAACAAATTCCCAAGAGTATTCAAGTTAGTTCTGCTGCCGGTGCTTGTGCAAACACTGCTGGACAGAAAACACACTGTTATCTTTCTGTAACTTGTTTTGCAAACAAAAGTTCCTCACTGGCATTTCAGGCAAAGTCAATGGAACAGGCAGGGATGAAGGAAAATGCACTTTGTTTATTCAAACAACAGTTAGTGTGTCATTTGAAATATGCATGAAACATTTATAACAGATTTTGGAGTTGATAAAAAAATAAAAGAAAGCATGCACTGGACTAAGCAATGAAACATCGCTTTTATTTGTGTAAATAAGCAGAGTGTTCCAGATATCTAGCATCTGGAATCTGTACTTTTTGTATGTGTCATTTTCAGTGTTAACTTTATATATGCCACAAAATTTTCTCTGCTTTTGTTTTTTTTTTTGCAGAGTGATTATGAGGTTAAGATGGTACAGGGCAGACCTTCTCGGTCTATCACGAGAAATAGTTGGGTATGGTAACCTCTGTTTCTGAGGACAGACACAGTAAGTTGGTAAGTAGCAAGTGCAGGGCATATATGTATATGTATTTGTATACATATTTCTGGTTTTAATTTAAAGTTCTCCTAACGATAACCTTGTGCAGAATTTCCATATCCTCTTCAAAGACAGCAAACCTCTAGCTGCAAAAGCTGTAGTGGAACGTCATTCTGCAGGGATAGGGACCTGCTTGCTTTTGTGACAGAGGGAACTGTGGCTGAGCAACACTACCTAAAGTCTGCCAGCACACAGGGATGTCACATCACCACCACAAACAAATGGCTGGGACCTGATACCCCACTGATGTCCCACCAGTGCCAGAGCAGGACTTTTATGTGCTGTCTGTTTCTAAACAGAAAGTCTTTTCCAACAGCGAGGCCTGAAAACTCATTTTTAGATCCTGAAGACCAGCAGAATGCTTCCCGGACTTTGGATGTTCTAGAGATCCACCATGGAGCTCAGCCATTTTCCGTTCTCCATTTCTTCTGTTGAGAAAAAGCAAGAAGTTGTGCTTCTCCCACTAAATTAAGTAGGAGGCTCTGAGCTCCTTTGGGGGGCAGGACTTTTGCCCTGTTCAGTGCTTAGGGAAGGCTGTGGGTTGGGGTCTCCCACAATGCGGTATGAGTGGGCTGCTCAGGCCCAGATGGTGATGGGGAGCTGTCCAGGGCACTGAGGGTATTCCTCCTGTGGTAGCACTGCTCTCTCCCCACGCTCCTGCATCGTCCTGCCACACACAGCCCACACATGGGTCCATCACCTAGGCTTTCTGCCTGCTGGGCCACCTACCCACGAGTGGAGAAGGGTATCCCAAAGCAGCAAAAGCCCTCCAACCTGCCTTGTCCAGCTGCTGTACCCTACACAGTTCATAACACCAGCCTGCCCAGTCTGAGATGGATCTTTCCACCAGACAGGTCTCAGAGCCAGGGAAAGCTCCATTTCTCTGTAAGCCCTGATATCACTCCCTCGGAGTAAGAGGCAAAAAACATCTCTGACCTTAGCAGGGCCCTCAGTGAACTGCTATGCTCATTAATAATAAACCACCACACTTTCCTGACTGCTCCCGTAACTTTTGCCACATGTTAAGTCCCCCAGCAAGGACTTGGTTCTCAGGGGTCCTTTTTCCACAAAGATAGATTAAAATTCTGCCTTTGATAAATTAGCAGGAAAACTTCCCTGGTGTTTTTTTAACAGGTGGTTCTTCCCACATCACCAGACTCAAAGTCCCTTGGAAATATGTTATTTTTACTTGACAGAAAGGTGAAAAAAACGGACCGAAACGTGAGAAACCAGCATGTGGGCTCGACAGACCTCACTGCCCACTAACCTGCCATTGCTCATTCATCAAGGCAGTTGCAGTGGGAGGGAAAGGAGTGATTCTTTTTCCCCTTCTGGGAACACCAGTCTGGAGAAAACAACTCCTGTAAGTCTATGCTCACCATTCAGCAGCAGAGCCAGGGCAGCCCCATGCCATCAACCACCCCTGGACTCTCTCCAGTATGTCCCTGCATTGGGAAAGAGTCCAGCAAAAGGCCACAAAGATGATAAAAAAACTGGAGCAGCTCTCCTGTAAGGAAAGACTCAGTGAGCTGGGGCTGTTCAGCCTGGAGATGAGAAGGCTCAGGGGGAATCTCATCAATGTAGATAAATACCTGGAGGGAGAGTGCAAAGAGGATGGATGGACCCAGGTTCTTTCCAGTGGTGCCCAGTGCCAGGACCAGAGGTCCTGGGCATAAACTGAAACACTGGAAGTGTCACTTGAATATCAGGAAACACTTTTTCTGTTGTTTTTTTGCTCCAAACAAAACCAGTGACCAAACACTGGAAGAGGTTGCCCATAGATGCTGTGGACTCTTCATACGTGGAGATAGTCAAAATCCAGTGGGACATGGTCCTGGGTAACCGGTTCTAGATGGCCCTGCTTGGGCAGGGGGGTTGGATGAGATGACATCTGGAGATCTCTTCCAGCCTCAGCCATTCTGTGGTCTATAACAGCTGCCAAAGACAAGTCTGCAGCTCTGACAATAGGACAAATCTTCCATTTCCACCTTGAACACTGAATTTCCCAGTGATGAACACAAGACTTTCTCTGTATTGCCAGGTCAATCTTCCTTCCACCCTGCTGACAGAGAGCATGCTCACCAAATCAGAGTGCAAGAACTACAAATTCAAGAGGAGCTTGAAAGCAGCCCCTTTCCTTTGGTGGACACAGACTGCTTCAATCCCGTGTGTAAACTCCACCATGCCTGCAAGAGCAAGTATAGCAAACCAAGTCTGCTGTCAGCAGCAGCCTGAATCATGTATTAAAAATATGTGGGGATCTGAAAACTGAAAATAGGATCAAACTTTGCATTCCAGTTAGCGTCCATCATGATCCTCTTGCCTTTACATTAATCCAAGTATGAGGAATAATGAACCTGTTCTGCTGTCAGTTTAGCTATGCATAAGTAATGTTGTTCTACAGGCAGGAACACAGCAACCTTATCCTGTCCCCTCTGCAGAGGGAACCAAGAGGTGCATTTCTCCAAGTCCTAGGGTGCTCAGACTTTTATTAAATGCTGTAAATGTTCTGTTTGATGGATTGTGTAGAAAGCTTTTCTGTTGAAACAAATGAAGAGGTTGCTCCTCAGGAGCGAAAGGACAGCCTTATCCCAAGGCACAGGCCTGAGCACTTGGAAGGAGGAAAGAATTTGTCCAATAAAGTAAGAATGCCTGGAATTTCACCTGGTTTCGGGGTATGTAAGTGGAGTCTGCAAACAGAGAGGGACTGCTCAGAGATGCCATCCTCTGCCTCTCTGTTTTCTGTATTCTTGCATTCAGCTCCAGACACCCTTTGCATAGAAGTAAACATATTTAGGTGTAAATTCTGACAGGGAAAGCACACTTCTAAGTCTTAAAAATTATCACAAAAATTATCAAGAGACTTTTTTATTCCTCCCAACAGCTGAAATAAAACGGTATTTGAAGAACAGGCATCTCTGGCATCTCTTGATTCAGGGTAGTTTGGGACTATTTTCTACTGGTTTAACTCTAAGGGCTGAGAATTTTGTAGATTTGTGCTGCTAATTCCCCACCCAAGGCACACAGGAGCTCACTTGGCTACTGGTCAGACAGAGGCAAAAGTGTGCTCGGCTCTAAAACCTGCATCCTTTCCACTGACAGCTGGGACCAACTGACGGGGAGTTGACACCTATTCCTCTACCTGTTCTGTTCCAGCAGCACAAAGGCACCCCCTACCTTGGCTCTGGGCAGATGAGGGACCTTTGATAAGGGGTCTAGTATGTCAGCTGCACATGGTGCGCTTCGGCAAGCCGCCGCGCCCACAACCAACTCATTTGATTTGCATTTTGCTCTCAGTGGTGTGAACTGTGCCTCAGCTAGTTCTTCCATTTGCTGGCATGTTCACTATGTCCCTATGAAAGTTTGTTCACAAGCTGTTCTTACTCCCTTCTGCTCTCATACTTTTTAACTATGTTACTTTATGCAGTTTCTGGGTCTTCTGGGAGAAGGTTCTGAGGCACCTCCTTAGCAGGGCCATCCTACACAGAGACCCAAAAGGAGATGCTTTAAAAGTTATTCAAGACTGTGACAATCTGTGACATGAAGACTTCCACAGACCATCCCAGCTGGGGCTTCCAAAGGTGTCACTCCCTTCTCTTCTTTGCTGCTGAGGATCTGACAGGCTTGCTCATCTCCTGTCAAGACATGGCTGTCAACTTTTGTACTGGTTGAAAATTTGCCACCCCCAGCCCTCTTCCTATGCCTACTCAGGCCTTGTAAATCTTTCACAACATTAACTCTATTGTATATTTGCAAAGATTCGTGACCTTCACCTGTAGTCAATCATTCCCCATGGTCTAATTGGTCTCTTTCCTCCTGCAGCACCTTCATAACACTGCCATTGGCTGTAAATGATTTACCCAGCACTTGCAGAGCACTGAGTACCCCTCAAGGCATGTACAGCTCACTTGCAGTTCTGCTCTGATTTAGACTTCCCAGATTTTCTGGGATCTCATGCAGATCTCCTTGCCATTGGTTGCATCAGCATTCACTTCTCACTTTCAGTACAGCAGGCTGCGTTGAAGAGGTTCTGGACATAAACTTTGAATTTACATTTTACACTTTACATAGAAGTGCAAAGTGGGCAGTAGGTTGTGTGGATGGAACAGTAGATCATTGGCATGCGGTTTTGGGAGTGTGTCCCAGTTAGAATCACAGAATCTTAGAACCATTCAAGTTGGAAAAGACCCTTAAGATCATCAGGCCCAAGCACTAAACCAGCACTGCCGTGTCTCTAAGCACCACATCTACACTTTTTAAATAACTCCAGGAATGGTGACTCCACCACTTCCCTGGGCATCCTGTTCCAGTGCTTGAAACTCTTACAATGAAGATATTTTCCCTCATATCCTATCTAAAACTTTCCTAGAACAACCTGAGATCATTTCCTCATGGTCTATCACTTGTTACCTGGGAGAAGGGACTGACCCTCACCTGGTTGCAACCTCCTTTCAGGGAGCTGTGGAAAGTAATGAGGGCCCCCTGAGCCTCCTTTTCCTGGGGCTAAACATCCCCAGCTCCCNTTGGCCACCTGGGCACAGGCTGGCTCATGTTCAGCTGCTGTCAACCAGCACCCCAGGTCCTCTTCTGGTGGGCACCTTTCCAGCCACTCTGCCCCAAGTTGGTACTGCTGCCTGGAGTTGTGGTGACCCAAACAGACCTATGGTAACAAACACAACCAGACCTAGAGAGAACGTCCCATCTCTGTCCATGGCTCATGCGCAGCTCTTCATCCAGCTGTCACACTAATGAGGAGAGATTTAGATTAGGTATTAGGAGGAAGTTCTTTACTCAGAGTGTAGCAAGGCACTGGCACAGGTTGCCCTGTGAATGCCTCATCCCTGGAAGTGTTCAAGGCCAGGTTGGATGAGGCTTGAAGCAACATGGTCGAGTGGAAACTGTCCCTGCCCATGGCAAGGGGAGTGGAACTAGACGATCTTTAAGATCCGTCTCAACCCAAATCATTCTATGATTCTATGACTCCTTTATCACTGGGGATCACCACAGCATTTGACCTGAAAACAGGGGTTTAGGACCCACTCTGGATGCCTGCAAACGAGAAGTCTAATATTTCACTTCGCAGCTCTGCTGTGTCTAAGTCCCTTAGTTTTATCTGTTCATCATGTAAACTGGTTTCAAGGTGTGCAGATGGGTTTCTGTATGGTTGCCACACGCCCGCTGCAGGGGGCCTGGCTCACAGAGACTGCTGGAGTGTGAATCGAGAGGGTGACACCAGGAAACAGGATTCCTCAAAAGGTTGGCAGGGAGTCTGAGCAGAGCAAAATTTCCTTAAATACGTGGAGATCCTTTGAAAATGTGTTCTGGTGCTTCCACTGGTGCTCTTACAGAAAGCTGATGCCCTTTCTTTATACGTCGTGGCACCTGAAGACCTGTGAGATGGTCTCCAGGGGCCGGCCGCGGGAGCAGCTCCCGGCTGCCCGGGATCTCGCGTGTGTCACCACTAGGTGTCACGGCTGTCCCACAGAAGCCACCCTGTCCCACAGCCCTGGAAGCAGCCAGGATCCCCCGCTCTTGGCAGCTGCCGGAAACCACACAGTACTGATAAAAACCCTGCGGAGGAGGCAGAGCCCGCGCCTGGCTGTACCCTGCCTCCATGGAGGAGTCCAAAGGTGGGAGAATTTAGGGTGTCGCCAGAACCGTGGGCTGGCTCAGCACAGTGAGGGGAGGGAATTGGAGGTGCAGGACTGACTTTTCAGACTGACTTGAAAAAGCGTATTCACAAGGCAAACCATCTCATAAACAGGGTTTACATTCCCCAGATGTCCCAGTGCACAGTCTGTGCACATGCTCCAGGAAAATTAGTATTTCTTTCACATGACTAATGGGTGTTGTAGCAGGTGCTTCTGGTCAAGTTTCACACATGTCCCACAATGGTGTTATCAAGCCTTAAACTCTTTCCCTTTCTGTGGTGCATTTCCAAAGATGGGCTTCCCCTGTTCATGTTTAAGCACTGTGCGCTGGTTTAGGCTGGGATAGTTTATTGTGTAGCAGCTGGTATGGGGCTATGGTTTGGATTTGTGCTGGAAACAGTATTGATAATTCAGGGATGTTTTAGCTACTGCTCAGCAAGATTTACACAGAGTCAAGGCCTTTTCTACTCCTCACCCACCCCACCAGCAAGTGGACTGGGGGTGCACAAGGAGTTGGGAGAGAACACAGCTGAGACAGCTGACCCTGTCCGACCAAAGGGATAACCCAGACCATAGGACGTCATGTTCAGCAGATAAAGCTGGGGGAGAAGAAGAAAGTGTGGGACATTCATAATTTTCTTTTCTTCCCAAGTTGTGTGTGATGGAGCCTTGCTGTCCTGGGAATGGCTGAACACCTGCCTGCCCATGGAAAGTGGTGAATTAATTATTGTTTTGCTTTTTCTTTGCCTATTAAACTGTCTTTATCTCAACCCACGAGTTTTCTTACTTTTACTCTTCCAATTCTCTTCCTTATCCCACCAGGGGAGGATGAGCAAGCAACTGTGTAGGACTGAGCTGCCGGCTGGAGTTAAACCACAGTACTCTGCTTCTCCACAAAAGGAAAAGTGACAAATGCTTTACATACTGCAATTTCCACCCAGATCATAAAACCAGCATTTCAGAGAAATGGTCCCTAAAAGCATTGCTATATGAGGTTTATATCATCAAGTGTTCAGCCAGGTTATGCTGGAGATTTCATACAGCTAGGCTGTGTCTGTGAGAGAGGAGGCAGCTCATTTACTCCATTCCTGAAGCTTTCTCTTCCTTGTACCAAGCAGCCTGCAGGTCTCCCGCTCTCTTTTAGCACCATCCACATGCCCACATTCAGTCAATCCCTCTGTTTACTTTTCTGCTGCTGGAGCTGGGATTACCCTCACTGGGAGGCTGTGTGGATCAGCTGCTTCCCATTGTGATCTGCTTCACTAGTAAAGCTTTTTTTGGGGGTCTGTTTTCAAGATGACATGTGGGAAATGCACACCAACTCCAGTAATGTAAATTAACAGCAATTGAGCTGTATGAGAGATTCCCTGTGAGCTGCTCTGCAAAAACAGTCCTGCAGCACATGTCAGGAGTCATTAACACATCAGCTGCACCACATCCAACGCTCTGAAAAAGATTTAGGAGCAACTAATCCCTCCAGCGGCAGAGCTCTGTTGGCCTTTGGCAGAGTTACATCATGGGTGAATTTAGCCTCCATTGTCCAACATCAGACAGACTTGGCACCACAGGAATCACGATGACAATAGCAGATGAGCTTGACACGCCTGAGTATCACTTGTTCCCATCCTCCTGTCAGTTCAGAGGGAGTTCCTGAGCCCACTCAGTTATCAGACCATGTTCAGAAAACTGAAGTCAGCACAGGGAGCACACAGTGGGCTGCATCCTGGCATAAGCCTTCAGGCAGCCTAGCAGGTTTTCTGTCTTCTAATTACGTACATCATTTCTGATGACAACTTCATGAAATGAAAAATCGTTTTTATTTTCACTCAAGAGCCACTAAATGGGCTCACTGCTATGGTTCACTGTGAATTGGCATACAAGGACAGGAACTGTGGAACAAAAGAAGAGAGCAGGCTGTCATTTCATTATGCAAGCACAGGATGCATTCGGCTTCCGTAATTTGTGTTTGCCATTTATGGCATTTTGCCAAGAGTTTTGGTGGACTGCAAGAGGAGGTTTGCTGCCTTTATCACAGAATGGAACACCGAATTGGGTGTTATTCACAGTCCTGATAAGGGGTGACCATCAGGCAGTCATATAATATCACTGCACGTCTGAGCATCGCTCCTCCTTTCCACCACCTTTTTATCTGACAGGCTTTCTTTTTCTGCTTGTAAAGAACCTGGTGCGGTCTCAGCTGGGGCCACCAAGTATGTCAGCGATCTGATAGAGAGCATAGCAAGCTCCTCCGGTTTGGAAGCACTGGTGGGTGTTTGTCTCATGTAGGAGCCAGGATCCCAGGGCAGTATCTTTGTGTGAAAACAAGAGAGTCTGCAAATCTGTTTGGATGGCTTCACACGGGAAATGCACAGAAGTCAGCTCTAAAGGGGTAGGAGAAATGAACAGAACTTTCTGTACTCCACTCAGGGAACAAATTGTCAGAAGTCTGCAATTAAACTTGCAGCAGGAAGCCTTCTGGGGTAGGGTTGCTTTCTATATCGAGTGCTTGACGGTTAAATTGAAGTCTGTTGAACTTTGCTACATAAATATACATGTGTTTCTTTTCACTTATGAGTCATACAGTCCATTTTACTTACTTATGTCAGACGAAGCTTTAGGAAATGATTTAAAAAGCAGAAGTGTGGCCACTGATGATGCTAAACATACCTGTCTACAAGAAAACTCAACAAAATATTTGAGAAGAAATGTGTTTTACATGCGGACTGTGTTTATTAATTTTATGACAGTGTAACTTAACCAGCATAGCCTTACAGCTTTAGAAATTAATTATGCCATTTAGAGGCAGCTGGTCCTCACATTAAGCAAACACAATGAAAAATACAACATACAAATGCTCAGGCTCTCCTCAGGGAGTTGTACTCCAGTGTGGGCAGCCAGTCCCTTCATGAGTTTTTATCATTGCTGATCTCAAGTCCCTGTGCTATTTGCAGTCTGCAAAATCCTATCTGTGAGTAGAACAAAGATTTTTTTTTTTTTTTTTTTTGGGAAGCACGCCAGGACAGAACTCAAACAAGTCAGTAATTACCCAGTTATGATCATGGTAATGATCTGAGGACTGGAAAAAGCTGCTGGCATGAACTTTTTTTGCATGTCCGCTATCAAATCCCAAAACCTCTCAAAATTTTTGATAAACTTCTTCTCAACTTCAGCATGGGATTTCTGGTGAAAACTGACTGACTTTTGACCCAGAACAACAGATTGACCATACCATGTATCTGGGACACGAAGGGCATCTTCTAAGCTTCAGCTTCCCAAAGTCAGACTTTTATTTAGCGCCCTTTTTTTTTTTTTTTTCTGGAGAGTTTAAATTTAAGTCATTCCATCCAATCTGAGGACAGTGTCCCAGTCCCAAGGTTATTGATTATTCTGATGATCTCGCTCTCATTTTTCATTACAAACTCCAGATGTTAGTTTTATCCCTGATGGGAGATTATTAACTAAAAAATCATTTTAATTCGTCAGAATTTATAGGATGGGAATATAGTTGAGATGCTGACTCCAAATTTTTTACTACTGAGTTCAAATGTTGCAATATTTGCTACAAAATACATTTGCTGGAAATAAATCCTGCAAAATACAAGCCTTTCATATCTCCATAGCTCCCAGTCACACTGCAAGCCAACCAGAATACTGTTTCATGCCCAGAGGATGCCCAGGGATCTGCCAAACCTTAAAATATTTCATCAACTAAGAGATTTCAGTTTCTGTAAATGGTAAAACCATACAACTGGAATTACACAAGTAGCGCTATTGCCTTTGAGAAGAAAATATTCAAAGATAACCCTAAGGGACAAGCCCAACCATCACAGATAGATGATTGTAAACTCCAAAGTCATCTAGGAGTCCTGAAACGCACATTTCCAGTTCCTGGCACTGTTACACTACGTGGTGAATTAAGCAGAAGAGACTGGCGTACCATTTCCCTCAATCCTATTTATACCCCTCAATTTTGCAACAAACAGCTCTGTAAAATGCAGCTAGCTCCCATCCACGTGCCATAAAAGCAAACACACCAGAATATCAAAATACCAGACACTAATTGTCACAAGCAACATCCACCCACAATCTCAAAAGCAGAAAAATTAAAATGCAGCCTGAATTAATAATGCCCACAATGTATGAAAAGCAAAAGTGCCTTCAACATGAGGTCTAAGAGCATCTTTCAAAGCTGAAACTCTATCATGTTTGTCTAGAACCTTTTGATATGAGGGTGTAAACTCCTGGAGAGTCTGCTTCACAGCCTGACATAATGTGGATTGGCCTGATTCCCTGTGAGGATGAGAATTAGAATTAATATTTGAACATTTATGGCTTGCGAGAGAAAAGCAGCTGGGCAGCTCATGCTCAAGATGCATTCCTAGGACTCCTGGGAAGGGACAAGCCTTGCCAAGGGAATAAGACCTCAAGGCTTTGGGTGAATGTCCTTCTTGAGAGCTTCTCAAGTGACAAGACCTATTTAACGAGATATCCAAGGTCAGAGCTGAAGGATAGAGCCAGGTGAGAATGAAGGCAGGCAACAGCAGAGGTTTTATACCACACCGCAACACTTATGGGTAATCTTTCTATTATCCAAAGGACTGAGTTACTCTGTGGCAGCCACGATCACAGAGGAGACTGGAGAGAAACCCCCTTTCTGGGCAGTTGAGGCTGCAGTGCTAGACAGCTGGTGTCATGGAAATGTAAAATAGGAGCCTTGGACAGGGTTTGTGTCTTACTTCCATTATAACTGTGGTTTTTATTCATTTAGTCATATCGCCTGCTTATCTGTGGGATTTTACACAGTGTCCCTGAGGAAGCTGCACGATAGACACAAGGACCAACAAACCCAGATCGAGATGCACTGTCCTCAGAGCAAACCCCTCTAACGCCAGCCTTTATAATATCATTGTGCTCGAGAAACACAAGCAGCACTCGGTATGGTAAACAGTTTTTCTGTCTTTCCAGCTTTAGAAGAAGCCAACACTGTTGGAAGAATGCTGTTAACACAGAAGAACATGGGACAAAATTTAATCTCTGACATAATTTCGGGAGAATTTCACTAGAGATTTATCAGTTTTATATACTTAGTCTGGAAAAAAGTAAGTTCAGCAAGAACATTTGTATCCGGAGATGACATTCTTTGCCAAAACAGCCCTAGGTTTAGGTATCAACATCCCTGCCAACTTCAACAGTGTTGAGGAAGACTTATGTTTATAAATAAAAATGTATACACATAAATACATATTTTACCCATGTGTTTTCCAAATAAAGAAGAAAGGCTTCCCTCATGCACAGTAGAAGACCCAGGGAATTCAAGGCTTTCAATGGCAGCTGCTTTTATTTATCTTTGTCATACCTTTGAAGGTGTTGGTTTCATCCTGAGACTGGTGAAACTGTGAACATTTTTATAAGTTGGAAAAAACTTTTCTCTACTGAATTTTAAATATAGCTCACGATCCATATCATTTACATGGGAATGAGCTGGAGGTTCAAATTCTGACTGTCACGGAGGATCCATGCTACACTTTGTGGGCAGATATGGGGCCAGCTGTAAGCACAATGCACCCAGCAATTGCCACATCTGCTGCCCATGTGCCATGTATATCACCCATCAGACAGGCTGGACCATTCCTGAGCTGTTCTATGTGTAAATTTGGTATAGCCTTCAAAAGCACCTAGCAACCTATGAAATGCTGCATTGATGCATCATCTCAGGTAAGTTTTTCAGTCTGCACCTGTCACCTATAAAACTGGGACAGACGAGCTTGTTTTCTCCAATTTGGATGTTTTCAGACTAGAGGATTTTTGAGACAGAGTTCACCTTAAGCCGTGGGATATATTTAAGGCTGGCTGGGAAATGTTTTTCCTGCTCTCAGTGAAAATACTCATGGTTCACAAATGTTTCAAATCTCTCACTCAGGCAAAACAAACAACTTTGGAAGCAGATGGAAACCTTGACTGGCACATCAACCTCAAGGCACTGTTACAGCAGATGACACAAACCTCAGATGAGAAATTCTTCACGGGAAGATGATTTCTGCTCTTGGAGAGTTCACGATTGGGTGTGTTAGTTACCAGTGTTTCCTGTTCCTCCTGCTCCACCTAATTAAGAAACCTGACATTATAGCACTCTGAGCTTTCACCATTCACATGGCACTTCCCTTCGAACCTTGGAGAAAATTCATTTAATAGGAAGACTCGGGGCTTTTGCTCTATTGCATTTTAGGGGCAGCCAGCAGGAGAGAGATGCAGAAGCCATGAGCATGAGAAGCTTCATGGTGCAGGTCTCCCCCTTCTGTTTATCTCAGAAATACTTGAGTATAGGATGTTGCTTGCTTCTCTTGCCTGCGAAAAAATCCACATAAGAAAAATCAATAAAGAAACAAGCTTCTAGCAGGGCTAACCCCAAGCTAGTCAACAGAAGAGACACTCCTGGCTCTAGCAGTCAGGCTGTCTTGGTGTGTTGGGTATTTCTGATTAAATTTCATCTGTACTGTGCTGTAGCACCTATACTATTCCCGGTTTCTGTGTAGTAATGATGGGGCCTTGGCAGGAACAGTGTTAGGGAACAGTGGTCGACACATCAAAGGAGCATGATAAACTTAATTTTATTTAATATGTTTCTCCAGCAGGATTTAGTTGCCTCTCCAGGCCCTGTAATTCACCTGAAATGAAAAATCAGACATTCCTGATGTTTTGTGAACTCAGACTGTAATCTGATTTTCAGTTTTTTATCAAATTTTGACTACTCAAGAGTGACTGAATAATATTATTTTTACTTGGTCCTTCTCCCCGTCTGTAAGAAGAGCACTCATGAGCCATAGAGGTATAAAATAATTTTTTTTTTTTTTTTTCTGGAAGAGAAAAGGTTATCTGCAGCCCAAGTTATCCATCTGTATTTTATTAGAGCAAAGACACAAACCCAAGATTTACAGCCAAAATCAACAACCTTGAAAAATACAGTTCTGTTCACCAGCTTAGTCATCCTGCATGTTGCCCATTTGGTTGGGTTTTGAGCAAAACAAAGAACTAAAAAGAATAGTGTGTGTTGCGTTAGGATTTCTACCAAAGTCTGTAAGGCAAGCCAGAGAAAAAATTACTCGCATGCTGGGAAGAATTCCACCTGTTCCCATCCAAATGATGTTTCCCTGTCAGGCTGGAAGCAGCTGATGCACTGGTTCCCATGGGAATATTTTCATCCTGAACAAAATATGCGTTTAAAGCCACTTCCTGAGTTTGTCCTGTTCATTGTTTGCACTGTGTGCTTCCCTCTGACCAGCACAGAGTCTGGTGCTGTGCGAGCCCTTCTGCACCCCCAGACTCCAGCGCTGCTCCCAGTTTTTAAGGAAATTAAAGGTAACTAATGTAAGGAAGGCATTACTATCTCCAGGACTGGGAAAGCCATTGAAAAGGTCCCCTGTGAAAAGGGGTTTATCGAGAAGCAGGAACAATGGGAAATGGATTTGCTTGAAGAGATATGCTAAAGGCCTTGGAATTCCAAACAGAACTATGCCACATAAAGAAAGGCTCACAAGATGTCTACAGTAATGGTCTAAAATTCACTACCTAAAGATACTTCATGAATGTTTCTTCCAGTAATTGAGAATTGATTATTAAAAGCTTGTCGATTATGCATAGAGGAATACATCAGTAATTAAAAATCACATCACCACTGCATCCCAATCTCCACTACAGATATCTCTTCCTACGCTACAAGGCCACAAAAAGAAATAGATAAGGACTGACCAAAAGCAGGCAGATTTTATAGGCACTTTTTCAAGCTGTTCCTCCAGATGCCTCAGAATCACAATTCAGTGGCTGTGAATCAGCCTTGAACACAGGGAGCCAATAAAGTTGCTCCATTGCATTCCTTTGTTGGTGTCTGAGTGATGGTGAGGAATGGTAGCAGCAACATGTTCCTGCATCACCCTTGATGGCAACTGAGAGAATTAGGCATGAAGCTGGAATTTGTGGACATGTCTGCACAGACTCACATAGACAGCTGTGAGCATGCCTTGCTGTGCTCTGAACTAGCCGAGTATCAATAAGAGGGATGTGATTTTATTGTGCCAGATCTGTATCCATCTCTATGGATTTCTGTGATTAATTTCTGAGGTCTAGCTTGGATATTACCACCAATTTGTCTGCACAATAGCGTTTCAGACTGATTTAAAAAATGCAAAAATAAAGACCATTTTATATTTTTGGATACTTCAGAATAGCACTGTATTCTACAATTACTCCATTTGCTGTTGAGGAAAGGAAGGCATTTCACTGGTTCAGTCCTAACAACTGGAATATTGCAGTGTTCCTACACAGTTGTTTATCAAATAAAATTGTCTTTAAAAGTGGATCCAATGAGCCTTTAGCTTAAAGTCATGAATCTCTCTGTTCATAGCATAGATTTGAGCCAGATGTTTTACATTTTTCATGCCTGAGTCATGAGCTGAGCGTCTGACTATTGACCCACGTTTTGGAGTGAATACGTCAAGAAATCCTTTGCGGTAACTGTAGTTTCCCGTCAGATGGAAAAATGTTGGAAACTCTTTCTCATGAACTTCTGTCCCTCGCTGGCTCTATTTCCTGTCCAAGACCTTTCTAAGTGGGCTGGCATACTGACAAGCTTTATCTAACATGCAATCGCTGATTAGGGAAAAAGGGAATGTCAGTGGCAGTTTAGAAAAACCATAAGGAAACTTTTTTCCTAGCTCACTTTTTTAAGGCAGGAGGCGTGTGGTGAAAGAATCTAATTGCAATTTGTGTATCATTCAGGCTAGTGTCCTCAGAGCAGTTATTAGCTAAGATTTCATTTGTACTTGGAAGTATTTGCATCTCAGAGGTACTTGAGCAGATAAGGTTTGGTAGTGGTAAATAAGAAAAAACAGTATTATTCCCTATAAACACAAACACTGACTGTGCACATACGATTCTCTTGTCCTCTCTTAAGAGGTACTTAGAAGCTGTTCACACCATGTGTCTGTCCCCTGCTATTCACTGTATAGCAAGTTGCTTTTATAAATTCACATGGATGAATGTCGTTACTGTAAGGACTGTGAGCTCACATAATGACCAGGGCATTTAAATCCCTTAGCAGGCTTGGTCTAGCTCTGGTCTAAGGTCCAGTTTGCAAAAGACACCAAACAGTTCTGCAAGTATAAAGACAAGACATGACAGTCAGGATGGAAAGATCAGATTAAATACTAGGAAAAAATTCTTTACTGTCACGGAGGTGAGGCACTGGCACAGGTTGCACAGAGAAGCTGTGAATGCCCCATCCCTGGGAGTGTTCAAGGCCAGGCTGGATGGGGCTCTGAGCAACCTGGTCTAGTGGAAACTGGCCCTACCCATGGCAGGGGGGTTAGAACTAGATGATCTTTAAGATACCTTCCAACACAGGCCATTCTATGCTTTTATGATGTTCAGGGAGAAAGAACTCTTCAAGGATCTGAGCTTGACCAATCCTTCGCTGGTGTAGAGCCAAATACCAGAACTTTCATTCACTGATTTCTCTTGTCCCCAAAGAGATAATGCTGAGCAGGAAGATGAAGGAGAAGATGGAAGAAAAGTGGAAAACCTCCAGTAGCTCTGCACAGATGTTTAGGACATACTGCAATCACACCTTTTCTAAAACTTGTCATATAGCTTTTTTCAACAAAGCAACAATAGTCATAGAATCATGGAATACTTTGGGTTGGCAGAGAGCTGTAAAGGTCATCTAGTAAAACCCCCTTGCCATGGGCAGGCACATTTTCAACTAGATCGACTTACTCAGAGCCTTGTCCAACCTGACCTTGAATGTTTCCAGAGATGGAGCATCCACCACCAATCTAGGCACCACCCTCAATATAAACATTTTCTTCTGTATATCTAGACTCAACCCACGCTCTTTTTAGCGTAAAACTTACTCCTTGTCCTCTTGCATCAGGGTCTGCTAAAACATCTGTCCCCATCTTTTCTATACACTGCCTGGAAGTACGGGAAGGCCGTATTAAAGTCACCCTGAAACCTTCTCCAGGCAGTAATGATGTGTTTTTCAGTGAAAGCGGTATAACTGCATGGAGAGGCTCTGTAGCAGCACCCCAGCTCTGGCTGTCGCTGCAGGGCTGGCAGCAGGAGACATCTAGTGGTGTTCAGCTGTAAATATAAGAATAAACTGCAGCCTGTGCATCATTCTCCCGGCTCCAGAGTAAGGCTGCGTTGTTCAAGTGCTGCAGGAGCAGCTGTGTGCTTTCAGGAAGCATTTGTACTCCTGCTCTTTGCAACTCCACGACATATATCTGCATTGCACAGAAGGGAGGTATTTATGTGCACAGGCTGGAGGTGACAGTTAAAATTTGTATACTTTGGTACATGTAGAGGAGGAAATCTACAACAAACTTGTCTTAATGAAGCTATGAGCTAAGCTGATCAAAAAGATCACTTGTAGTTTTTTTCTTACAAGGTTACAATGCTGAGGTGTATCACAAAAATCTGAACTAAAACTAAATAGCTGCTAACAATACACAAAATTATGTTATCCCTTGGGATGAGACACTGCTGCAAAAATTCTGTGTCACACTCGCAGCAACATCGCTATCACTTGCCTGTGTAGCCCTTATTAGCCTCTCCATATGAGAATACAACCTTACTCCAAGTCCATACAGAGAAAGCCTCACATAACGCCTTTGCCATATAGCCAGAAAAGGATGGCTCATTTTATTTGTTTACTTATTTATTAAAAAATTACTTCAGAAATGGAAGTGAAGAGGGCCACTAAAAAGGCTGCATTATTTTTTTATCTGTGTAAAGCGTACCTTTGGGAGGGATTTTCAGCACAGTACCCCTTTGGCCCTGATCCAGAAAAGCACAGGGGTCTGAGGCTGAAGTTACTCAGGTACTTACGTGCTTTGCTGAACTGGGGCCAGAATGCTGAGTACTTTGCACAGTCAAATCTCCAGCACAAAAATAACACCAAAAGGTCACCAGAAGCTCCAACTGTGCTCTGAGAATTTATTTCTGAACTCCTGGAGAATAAATTTGAGTGCTGATCAGAAACCAATCAATAGGTTAAAATCAAATGCATGTGGCAGACTCTTCGGTGAAGTCAGTGCTGTGAGCATATCGTCAATTTTGCACAGAATATCCAGCCTCGTAAAGTAGAATTTTTTAAATTATCCTGTTCCAGAAACAAAAACAATTTGACACTTGATTGCCCAAATTGTCAAAACTCATATAAAAATATTTTTCTTGAAGTCACTGCTTTTCCTTTTGTTTGTTATTTTTGAAAAAAGAAAGAAAAAACCGTCCAATTAAATTGGTGTGTTCCAGTGCTGCCTCTTGGATATTAAAAGCAACACTTTGTTTGGACTGAAATATTGATTTACAATACTAAGAGAATCCCATATCCAAATGAAAGAAAGTGCCAAACATTGGGGTACCGTAACCCAAAACCTTACGTTAGGTGAGTGATGTTCTACCAGACCATCCCTCTCTTTTTTCTTCTGATGCCCAGTGTCTCTTGCCCTCCCATCATGAATCACTGTGAATAGTCTGGCTCTGTCTTCGTGACGACCTCCTCATAGATACGGAAAAGCTGCTATTAGGCACCCCCCAAAAATACTCTTCTCTGGGCTGATGAAACCTGTTTTCATCTGCCTCCCCTCGCACAACATGTGCTCCATGCCCCTGATGATTTCGGTGGCCTTCCAGTTGACTTGCCCAGGTTCATCACTCTTTTTCTTTTACTGGGGGCCCAAAAACTGGTCATATCACAATATGTGTGGTCTAACAAGTGATTGGTAGAAAGGCATAATAATTGCTTCTCTTCAGTATCTAGCTACACTCCTGGTAGTACAGTACAAAAACTTGCTAATTTTCATTGCTGCACACCAGCAACTTATATCTGGGTTCTTGTTGTTCCCCAGTCAGTCATCTCCAGCCTGCACCACTGCGATGAGTTCTTCCTTCCATGGGGCAGGACTTTGCAGCTATCTTTGTTCAGTTTCATAGGGTTCTTGTTGACCTGTTCTTCCAACCTGTCCAGGACTTTCTGAATGATAGCTCTGTTCCCAAACATGCCAACTGCTCTTCTCCTGGTCCTCCCGTGGTTTAGTGTACCTGCAAAGTTGATAAGGTACATTCTGTCTTCTCTTTCAGGTAATTGATAAAGATTTTAAAAAGGAAACATCCCAGGATAAAGATCTGGCTATCTCCAGTTTTAACCAGCTTCCAGGAAAAGTACAAACCCTTCCCTAAGACTCTTTGAACCTAATGGCCCAGCTGATTATTCAGCCTTACACAGTAATCCACTGACTCAGACCTTAAGAACCCAGCTTGAGAAGCAGGATGCTGTGACTGTGTCATAAGTCTTGATGAAGTCAAGGTAGACAACAACACCATTCTTTCTTCATCCTCAAACCCAGCTGCATCATCTTAAAAGTTAAAAATGGTCTAACACTAGGCAAAACCATAAAAGATATATATAACCTTTCTCTACTATCTTACTCCAACATTGAGTCACTTAGATAAACGAAGTACTATTGGAACATTCTGAGTTCATGTTTTTCCTGCTATGAACTTGGTACACAAGCAAACAGCTGAAACACTGTCAGTTTTTATAGCGAGTGAGGCAATTTATCTCACTTAGATGGCCGCTCTGGGGACTCTAAAGCATGGCTGCAGTATCTTCAAATGATCATTTCTATCTCTGTATCTCATCAGAGATGCTTTTTAGTGGACCTAATATACTGTGATTAGACACATTAATTCCATAATTAGCTTTTTTTTTTGAGTTCTTGAAATAAAAACTGTGCCCTCATTACCAAAAAGGTAGGCTGAGTGAACAAACCACACTTCGGGTTGAAAATTTTGAAACAGAATCATAGAATGGCTTGGGTTTAAGGGACCTTAAAGATCATCTAGTTCCAACACCCCTCTCATGGGCAGGGACACCTTAATCTAGATCAGGCAGATTAAAACCCCTTCCAACCTGGCCTTGAAAACCTCCAGGGATGGGGCATCCACAACTTCTCTGGCCGACCTCTTCCAGTGTCTTACTGGAAAAGGAAAAAAAAATAGAAAATTAGAAAGCTTAGGAACGAAAGAGGGGAGGGCAAATAAAAGGGAAACACTAGGAAAGATGTTCTCATTCCTGTTTGTGAATAGCCAGAGGCTCGACGGCAGGACAGAGCATCCCTCGGGCTCGGCGGTTCAGCACCATGGCCAGCGCCCGCCGCCTCCCGAGTGGGGCTGGAGGTACGCTGTGCTGCGGGGATCCCCCCTCGGCAACACGGCAAACACCTCCTCGGCCTCTTCCGCAAAGTCCACACAGCCCGGCGTTTTAGGAACAGAACGGAGGGAGTAAGGTGTGTCTGTGGGCCTGGGCTGCACTTTCCTTGCTGGGGTGGAAGTGTTAGCTTTTAAGCATTTGCACATTGACCAGCTGCAAAGAGAGCTGTTTGTAATTCTCTGTCCCCAGTGATTTCTTAGCTTGGGTTGAAAGTGCCTAAAAAACTTTTTGGAAATGTCAGGTTACTTTGCTATGACATTTCGGTCTTCTTTTTTTACTCCACTTTCGCTGACAGTGGCTTATAACTGCTTGCAGTGCATTCTCTGGAAGAAAAAATGCTGTCCATGAGAAAAGCAGTGATGGACTTTAGCGGATGTGATCGTAAATAGATGTTAGGAATCCATGACATCTCAGTGCATTACATGCTATTACATGTGAGAAGATGGAAGGGGAAAAAGGTCTGAAACATGGGGGACATTAAAACATCTGAAGGTTTGCTTTATTGAATTCACATGTGTAGAGTCCTTTAGAGCTGTTTTCCATTTGATGGTGGCTATCAGGTCTCAGATTCAGTTGCTCACTGGCTTCTTCTGTGCCTACAAGTGATGGTTTCTTTCATGTAATTTCTCAAGGAATTAAGCTCCGTGTTTTTACATGGCTACTACTCGGAAAGCTGGTAAATCCTGCCCTGCTGCCTGCTCTTAGAGCTTGGGTGTCCTTCCGTCTTTCCGAAAATCTGTGAAAATCAACAGGACTAGTGCCTGAGTTAATACAGGGTCTTCGTTCCCAAACCCCTTCACAGACCTCCTTGTGGAGCCATATCTTGCTCTTGCAAAGACTTACCCACCCATCAGCTTTTGACGACCCCCAGGAATGAATGCAGTGCACTCTCATCCTTCCTGTGTTATTACAGCCTGTCTCACTTTTCCCGACACCTTCTCTTTCCAAGGAGCACTCACTTTCCTCCATCAGCACAGCTGCTCTCCATCTCTAGAGCTCTAAGAGACCTCACAGCCCCGGGGAACCTGGGGCAGGGGGAGCAGAGGGTTCTGACTGTCCTTACCTCACCACACGAACTGGGGACTGCAGGGAACAGGTGGAACAACCATCCCTCCCCCGTCCTTGGGAGATGGATGGCAGCGAGGACCTGCTGCTGCTCTCCCCCTGGGGGCTGGAGATGACAGCCCACCCATCACCCTTTGCCTAGAGGCAGGAGTGGGGACACCCTCCACATCCTCCCGTAGCAGCAGTAGCGCCAGCAACCCCACGGCTGGGGGGCACGGGGAGGGGGATACGACTCCCATGCCAGAGCCTTGAGGACGTGGGGACACACACGCATCCCCGGCTGCCGCAGCTCCCTCCGCCCCGCG
>VZTD01001938.1:506512-530681 GCA_013397725.1 Rhagologus leucostigma
TTCCTTCCTTCCTTCCTTCCTTCCTTCCTTCCTTCCTTCCTTCCTTCCTTCTCCTTTCTGTTTTTTAACAGATTGAAGCCCTTTCTGCTGGAGTAGCCTGGAAGAGAAACTTGGGTGGGAGAAAATCAGTTTTAATTTGGACATTTTGTTTGGAAATGCTCATGTGTTCTTTGGCAAAGGCTCAGTGCCTCGCATTGGTTCTCCTTTTTCACTGGCTGGGCTCTGCCATACATAAACCAGGCATTTACACCCTGCAACTATGCATGAGTGTAAGAACAGGTGCCTCCAGCTGGCCCCTGCTATCCTCCCTCCCTGCTCATTCCCCACAGTCAGTATGGGAAACTGCCAGGTATAAGGTGATGAGGACATACACAGCATGGGGTGAACCTGCCCTGGCTCCCAAACCAGCCCTGGCCTCCTAAGCCAGCAGCCAGGACATAAACCCAGCAGATGGGCTAATAGCTCAGTGAAATTCACTTCGTAAGCTTGGTGGAAGAGAAGATCAGTTTAGACCCTTACCCTTCTCTCTGATGCCTGTTCTAAGAAAGCAGAATATTGTGGGTTTTGTATCGATGGGCCAGTCAAAGCACTGTGGTTTGAGCAGGAAGAAATCCAGTGACACGCTTTGGAAAATGTTTATAGGGAGTGGTAAATAGAGAAAAATCTTTTGGACCCTGTGTCAGAGACACATATCTTTTCTTGATGCTGTATATACTGCTTGGATTATTAAACTGGCCAAGGGAATGGTACAGAATTGTTGGTGCACCATGAGCCCTTCCACAGGGCTTGTACCTACGGCCCAAGTGCTGTCAGTACCAGATCATCAGAGAGCTGAAATTTAGAGCATCTGTTAGAGAAACTACCACTGTTCAGTGCTACTTACAGAAATAATTTTCTACATTGAAATACATCCTTTTTTGGACTAATTGGTTCAGGAGTTTGGTTTTGGACTACTTTGTTCTGGAGGTGGTTGAGGCTCCACTCCTGCAGGGAATTAGAGTCCCAGTTATTGTATGCTTATCTGGCAGCAGGTTAAAGGATCTTACTATTTAAGAAAGAAAAATACTGTACATACTTTATTATAAACTTCTCCGTCATAGTGCACTTTTTTTGACAAGGAATTAAAGAGTTCAGGATGCTGCAGCTCATTCTAATGTAGCAGATCTGAGCAGAGAGGACTGCACTAGCTTCCTGTAATCTTCTAAATCTGTGATGACATGTTCAGTGATTTCACTGGGGATAGGATTTTGCCCTACTATGTTAACTGGATGACTCTTTCCAGACATATGAGTACAGTTGAAAATACAGAGGATAATTCAGTGGTATTTCTACACAGCCCAAGAAAGCACTGAGCAGAAATGGCACTAGTCCATCCAAGAGAGAGCTTAGCTGCCCAGAACAAGGCTGCTTAGCTCAGTTACAGCATCAGAGTGACTGAGCTGGGCTGATCCTGGTGCCAGGGCCAAATTGTCTGTGCTGGCCTCCATGACACACAGAGGTTTGCTCTGCTCAATTTCATAGTAAAAGTGGGTTTTATACAAAAAATATTTTACTCACGTATTTGCATGACTGAGAGAAATATGTGTTATGTAATCTATATGTAATGAACTATTTAGTTTGTTTTGGATGAAGACCATGATCTGTGAGCCATAAAAACAATGAGTTTTAGAATCATGGAATCATTTATGTTGGAAAAATTTTTGAGATAATTACATTCAACTGTTAATCTAGCACTGCCAAGTCCATCAGCAAACTATGTCCCTAAATGCCACACCTACACATCTTTTAAATACCTCCAGGGATGGTGACTTCATCACTTCCCTGGGCAGCCTGTTTCAGTGCTTGACCACCCTTTCCATGAAGAAATTTTTCCTGATATCCAATCCTGGTGCAACTTGAGGCCATTTCATCTTGTCCTATTGCTTGTTGCATGGGAGAAGAGACCGACTCCCATCTGGCTACAACCTCTTTTCAGGGGTTGTAGAGAGCAATATGGTCCCCCCTGAGCCTCCTTTTCTCTTGGATAAACACCTCCAGCTTCCTCAGCCACTCCTAAAAGGATTTGTGTTTCAGACCCTTCTCCGTCTCCGTTGCCCTTCTCTGGACACGCTCCAGCCCCTCAGTGCCTTTCTTGCAGTGAGGGGCCCAGAACTGAACACAGGATTCGAGGTGTGGCCTCACCAGTGCTGAGTACAGGGGGACAATCACTGCCCTGGTCCTGCTGGCCACACTATTGCTGATACAGGCCAGAATGCTTTTGTGCATAAGCCAGGATGCTCTTTCCTTGCATCTCAAGGCTGGGTACTAACATCTTAAAAATGAAAGAGTTTCTGATATCCAGTCATTTGCTAAAGGGCATCTCAGAAACAAGAATCTCTCATTGCTTTCAAACCGTATTTTTGAAAGTTAATTTTAAAAGTACCCTGAGTTAATCCTTGGTTGATCTGACTCATGCAAATCAGACTTAGGTAAGTGAGCTGTGAGTGTAAAAGTCTTCTATCCCTATGTATAGCCCATCTCAGCTGTCACAACATTGTATGTGTGATTTGTAACCCACAACACCCTTTGCAATGAAAGGAGAAATGTCCTGTGAGAGTCTTGGTGCCTTATTTTCCTCAGTGACATGTCCAAGGTCATATTAGAAGTTTGCGGACTATAAGGGTGCACCAACACTCTCAGATAAAGGAGGACCAGAATTCAGGCTCAAGCACTGAGCACTTGGTCAGCCACACTGCTTAGCTGGTAGTCTTGTCCCTGTGTTATCCTTGCTTTTCAAGGATGTCTTCTAACCTGCCACTTACTATGAAAAAGAATTGCAGCAGTATATCTTGATTTCATCACAGAAATATGTTTGATGGTTATTTTGATGACCACAGTAGACTCGGAAGTAAATTCAGCATTTTTAAAAATTATTACATTTTTTTAAACTATGAAAAGATGGCAGAAATTTTTGTAAAATAAAGCAGATTAATTACATAAAGCAGATTAATTACATAAAGTTACCTTTTATGTTACTTGTATATTTAAAGAAAAGAAATCATTTAGACTCAGTCATAGGTGTATGATCCTCTTCAGTTTGCTCTCAGGGGAGGGAGGAAAGATCTCATTTTGGATAAAGAAGCTATTAAATAAAGTAAATACTGGGCTAGGGGAAAAAAGGCGTCTGAGTAAATAAAAGGAACCATGTTCTAGCAGATGACTTTCTTGGCTGGGAAGAAACCTAACTAGACAGATATGAGACAGCATTAGAGACTGCAGCTGAACAAGCAAATTTACAACAAATGGCCTTACACAGATTAACTTGAGATAACTGCAAAGCCTCTGATCACCCTCAGCCTGCCTTACTGTTTATTTATCATTTCTAACATCCAAGAAGTAATTACTGGGAATCTCCGCTTCATCAGAGTCATCAGATTTAGATTCTCATCCTAAATCCAAAACACAGAGCTATGCCAGGCACTAGGAAGAAAATTAACCCTATCTCAGCTGAACCCAGGACAGCCACAATCAAAATGGTCGTAACGCGAGCAACACAGCAGCAGATGTTTCTAGAATTGCTCACTGTGTTTGCTTCCACTGATTTCCTGTAGGAGCAAAGGGACCCTTTGCTTCATTTTTTCAACTTTCATTGGCATGGGTGCTTCTGGGGTTATACTTGATTTGCCATGGCTGTCTTTAATCCTGTTTGGCAAATTTTACTTTTCTATCTGGAACTGGACCTGGAAAGAATAGTTTAAAAGAAGCATGTGAAAGGAAATAGTTAGAAAAAGAGATCACTGGAAAAAGTGTATCTTTTTTTAGCGTTTAGTAAATATGGTTGACAGATGTTAAGAATGACATATCGCACCAGATGTTTTGTGTTTTAGGAAAAAGAAGCATCACAGTTATAGCATGATGAATCTATTTGTTAACCTTTCTGGCAGGTGCTGAGGGGAGGCTTACGTATAGAAATGTAATCTGCAGTAACTTTGGGGTATTTGAGGAAGGTTAATCATCCTGTGAACTTGTGTTAGATCCTCAGCAGACGTAAAATGATGTCATTCCACTGTACTCAGTAAAATTAGGTTGATTCATACCTGCTAAGGACATCATACCTATCCCTATATTTTATTTGTTTTCCTGATTAGAATAGAGATCAGAACATAAGCAGTGTTCAGCCCTCCTGCAGGAGTTATTCCACTATTTTAAATGTTAGAAGAATGAAATACCATAACCCTCATATCCTAAATTGAAATAATATAGAACTCTACAAAAATCTGATCGGAGAAGGACATACTCTTGAGAGTCTTGGTTCGTAATATTTATTCTCAGTCATCTGTGAATTAAAATTAAGTATTAGCAGCCTAAATGGCTCCCCCAAAAAATAACCCGGGATTCAGGTGGAGTATGTTAGGTAGAATCAGGATGAAAACTTTCTCTGGTCATGAAAAAAAATGAAAACTAAATAGTAATAATTTATAAATAGTTATAAATATCCAAATTCAGTGGAAAATATTGTCCGTTCCATCATTCACTACCAAGGGGATGACCCCCAGAAACACCCCCAAAGAATAACTGCCTACTTGTTATTCACACATATTTGAGAGATGAAAAGCTGAAAAACAGTCTTTTCAATTTCAAATGAAATTTTCTACTCACTATTCTATATGATAGCAGTGAAATTCCAAATTATACCAGAATGATTCCAAATGATACCAGAAATTCCAAATTTATATTTGAAGTATAGCATCTGTCACAAATCCTGATTTAGGATCCTGCTGACTACACTAGTTGTCGCAAATGAGTGGTTTAGGCCCCTTAAAGAATCACCCTCAAAGGTATTAGCAAAAGCAGATTTTAATACAAATTTGTGGAAGCATGACTTGAGACAGTTCGATGGCAAGGCTCACTCTGTCTCTGATGGCATGGATGGAGCTTACAAAGGAAAATGGGATCAGAATCAGTTCAGAACCATTTACACAGAGGTCAGGGATGAAAAAAGGTGAGGGTGCAAAGAGTGAGGGTGCAGAAGGGTTTGGCAATAACAGTGGTACTGGAAACTCAGGTGGGGAATGTTCCGGGGTTGTCGGGGGATGACTGATTATTCCTGTTCTTGTCCTTCATTTAGCCAGGCATCTGTAGTACCTGATACGATCAAGGGACACTTCACCACCCAGCTCATCAGCCAAAGGCCAAGGCCTAACAGGAATCCCTGAGATCATAGAGCAGACGTGAGGAGGGGCAGGGGGATGTACCACCACAGTGTCTTGTTTATCGTTTCCCTAACAATGATTGTACAATGATAATTTTATCCATTGGAAGTTTGATTTAATGGCACTCATACACTCTTCACTGTTGCACTAGAGTTTACAATCCAAAAACAAGGCAGATACAACACATGATCTTTCTTCTAAGGTGCTTTTCAAAATCCCACTAGGCAGCTCCATATTTCTTTAGGCATGTAGATGTGCTACAAATTCTGAGCCTTTAGATAAACAGGCTGATGGAAAGCTGAGTTAATTAAAATATTCTATTAGATAGCTACCATAATCCAGAGACCAGTAAGGGACTGGTCCCAAACATCCGCTGTCTAGAATATATAATACACTGGTCTTAGATGACAAATAAATCGTGATTTTCCTGCTTCCTTTGGGAACCTATGACTCTAAACTACCTCAGAAGAGTTAATTAATTTTTCCTGTAATTCATTGTAAAGTTTCCTTCACATAACTTCATCCTATTACTCATAGTCTTACCTCATGGCACGTGGTCCCTCTGAAATTTAAAATTGCATATTCTGTGTAAGTAATATACACACAGCTAGTTTCCATGTTGCCTAGCACCACCATTCGATCACATTATATGTGGCTAGATTTCAAAAATACTTTTAACATAATGATTTTTGGGTCATTAATGTTTAATTAATGACTTCTTTACTACCTATTTCTGGCAGTTCATTACTGCCTTTGTGTTGCTCAGTTGCAGCCCATGTGAGCAGGTTGTTAACCTGGACTGCTCACTGGGTCAGTGCTGTAACAAAGCTGCAATATAAATCCATACCATCCTAAACAAATGTGTTGTTGGTTTATACTGCATTTAAAAGGTGCAATTCAATCTGTACTCCTGCCTAGAATCCGAGTCTTCTAGTGTGAGATCATTACCTTTCCTCTTGCATGGCATTTCTTCCTTCACAACTGTTTTAAATGTGAACCAGCAGCAGAGTCTTCATTGAAATGGAGTGAATAGGCTCTGCAGAATTTTACATTTGAAAGGAAAGTGAAAAATAATGGAAAATAGCTATCAGTGCTTCAAACCATCTATTTTGATATTGAGGCACACATAGGAAACAGAATATCCTTTTCAGTTAAGAGTGCAGAGGAGATAATATGCAAGAAATAATACTCCGAGTTACTCTGCAGAGGGGACTGGTGGAAAAGTGAGAGAGTTAAGTGCATTATTTTTAGACCCACAGTTCAACGTGCAACCCTTAGACCACCTGCTTGACAGAAGAGGTAAAGGTAATTGAGGCTGTCAGTCAGAGCATGTCTGGATATCCTTCCTTTTTGTCCCTTTCATGAACAGCCCAGAGTAAAGTACCTCTTCATCTTTCCTTCCACTGGATCTTTGAAATTCTGCTATAACTATGAAAAAAGAGCATGTCCTGTTCCTGTTTCAGGCATTTATGTTGCTCTGAGCAACCTGTTCTGGTTGAAAATGTTCCTGCTCGTTGCAGGTGCATTGGACTATAATGGCCTTTAAAGGTCCCTTCCAACCTATTGAATCATCGTTCAATGATGATTCTTGCTACTCTTGTAAAATACCTTTTTAGCTCTTGTACCTCTGTACTAGTAAGTTTGGAATTTATCTCAATTTCAGGCATAGATGTTTTTTTACAAAGATGCTGTAGATGTTTTTTCTTTGCTAGTCATCTCACCTTATTGCACTCGCATCAGCTGTGTTAGAAACACCCATCCTAGGATGAAGTGACTCACACCTTGCAAAATACATATATCCCTCTGCTCACCATCAGGATAAACTCACTGATTCATTCAGGTCTGTACCTTATGATGCTGGAGTCTGAAGGGGGACAGATGAAGCCTGAAAAGGATCAGATAAAGCCTGTGCAGATGGCTGTTTGTTTCTTTGGTAGCTGTTGCTGCTTTAATAGAACTGATGTTCAAAGTCACTGATTTTCTCCAGTTAAATGAATTTTGTCCACTGCTGGAGATAGAGGACACCTGCCTCTCTTCTTAGGAAGGCTGAGCTCCCCATGAGCTTATCATTTTGCTTATTCTTGGACACTATCATGACCAATCTGTTTTGATATCACGAGACAGTGAAGCCTGTGGCAGTGGCTGTGCCACCTGCCCCACTCCTTTTCATCATAATTGCATCCAAAAATGAGATGACTATTTCACTGACGATTACTTCTACTGGAGTTCAATAACATTTTTCATGCTGAAACATATTTGTATGCCGTAAGAATCTGCCCATCTGTTGGCCCTGACTCTCCATGGCTTGTACCTCATGTTATTTTCATTAAGATATGTCTGATCTGATTTGATTTTAAAGTTCTCTTTCTCTTGAGCCTATGTGATAGAAAGACATGCGAGGAAAAATAATACTTCCCTTTTACTCTATTGAAAGAGCTAGACAGTTTTGGTAAAGCCACACAGCATGGGGGTTTTAATGGGAATGAAAAATGTGTGGTCCTGGCTTCCGGATGTAAGGAATACATTTTGGGAGTTCTGTGGCTCTGAACCTGAGGTGCAGGGCAGAGGGAGCTTGCAAGCCTGTAGAGCTAGAAACATGAATCACGTACAAATGTGGAGTGAAGAACTCACTCGGTGCTTAAATTTCCTAAGAGCCTCTGCAGTTTTAATGTTATTGCTTGGTAACACTTTGATTTATCTTATATAAAATATGGTTCTAAAGTTCGTATTTGTCTTACCTGAATTTAGTAATCTAAAAACAGTTATCTAAAAATCAAGGCTGCTCTGTAACTGCTTAACACCCTTTTCAAATGCTAAAATGGGGAAGATGAGTCAGTCCTATCCAGGTGCTGGAGAACCCATTTCCAGTGCCTCTGGAGTGACAGAGGGTCACATTTATGGGAGCACAGTTTGTCCACACAAAAATGCAACACAAAGAGAGTTTTTTCCTTGCTTATATTGAATGTTTTGAGGTATATGATTACAAGGTTAGAAAGGTAGAAAGAGGAAAAGAAACTTTATTAGTGGACTTCTTTATGTGCTAGGCTAAGCAGAAAAATTATTATATGGAGTGGATAATTGGAAAGGTTTGGCAATTTGAAACTAGACTCAACAGCTGAAAGCAGTCCTGAGGCTTGAATACTTCCATGGAAATTAATGTTGTGGTATCTGCTCATTTTTCAATATATGGTGTGTGGTTTTGTAAAATTAATAGCAATTTACCTACAGGACCTGAGAGGAAAAGTAACACTGGAAGGAAAGAGAAGGCTTGAAAAATATTTTTGGGAACTTTATGCACTGTAAAATTTCTTCTCGAGGCAATTCTTCACTCCTTCAGATAAGAGCCAAAAAAGAACTTCTTTGCGGTGGAAGGAAAATAATGTCAAATCCAGCAGCTATCTAATGCATTCTGGTTGTCATAGAATCAATCATACAATCATAGAATGGTTTGTGTTGGAAAGGATCTTAAACATCGTCTGCTTCCAACTCCCCTGCCATGGCCAGGGATCTTCCACTAGACCAGATTGCTCAGAGCCCCATCCAACCTGGCCTTGAACACTTCCAGGGATGGGGCATCCACAGCTTCTCTGGGGAACCTGTGCCAGTGCCTCCCCACATTCACGGTAAAGAATTTCTTCCTAATATCCTATCTAAACCTACTCTCCTTCAGTTTGAAGCCATTCCCTCTTTCCCTGTCACCATACATCCTTGTGGAAAGTCCCTCTCCATCTCTCTTGTATCCCCTTCAGGTGCTGGAAGGTGCTAGAAGGACTGGAAGGCTGCCATAACTAATCTAATAATTGACTAGTGCTTCTCACCTGCGTAGCCATACATCTGACTCTCTTACTCCAGACAGAAGCAAGCTACTGCTCGAAGCTTGGATTAGGATTCCTCTGTTTGCCTTCGGTGCCCTTAGTTGGTGTGTGGGGTCATACAAGCTGGGAAACCAGTCCTGACTTTCTATGTCCACAGGTGTGGGCTTATACATAGGCTTATGAAGGGCCCTGCAGAGCTTAGGCTCTCCTGGTGCTGCTTGGTCTTTTGAAGCTGGCAAATTTCCTGGTCCTTATGTCTCGAAATGATATTATTCTACAACTGCAGTTTGCCTGAGCTTTGGCCTCAGAGATGAATATGAAGCCAAAAGGCAAAAAGCAGTGAAGTCACACTCTTCAAAGACAGCTGCTCTGCTGCAACAACCCCCTACATCAAATTATCATTTAATTTACAGAAATCCATGTTCTTTTTTGAATTCTTAGATTAATATCTTAAGTAAATAACATACATTTGGAAATTCCATTTTTTTAATCCACTTTTTCTTTGGAAGGATTTTTTTTTCTTGCTTCAAAGAAGCCAGATTCATTCCTCCAGTTAATAACGGAGTTAAAGAGATATTTCATGGGAGTTAGTTTTGATTTGAAGATACATCAAGTTATTTTCTTCAGTTGCTGAAGGTCATCATTCAGGACAGGAAATCTATGGAGATGTAGTCAAAAAACACAGCCACTTTCTGAGATGTTCACATTCTCCTTGGTTCAGGTTTGAAAAATAAAGTATTAGGCTATGTTTCTAGGTTTCTGAATATCCTGGACTAGCTCCATGGGACTGAGAACTCTTGTGTCACAGATGGCTGCAGAGAAAGGGCAGGAAAACCTCTGCTGCTGCCAAGTGTTTGTCCTGGCATCTTTGCTGTTTGCCTACCAGCCATTAAAATGCAACAGTGCTTCTCAGGGGTATAAAGCTGTGGTAAGTTATTCAGTGTTAAGGTTAAATTCCATTTCAGCTAGATACATGGAGGGGCTTCTATTTTTCCTTTTCCCTCTGTAGCAGCTGTGGAGAGTCCATCTTTTACAATACTATCTGCAAACCAATGTGGTACCAGGCCCTAATGTAAAAACGCACAATAGAAACACTAACAGAAAAAATAAGTTGTAATAAGATGTTTAATGACTTTCATGAAAATTTTAGGTTTTATCCTCTTAAGTAAAAGGCAAAAGATTTATGAAGTTCTGGGTGAGGGCTCTACTTTTGCATTTCAGTGCTAATTGGAGTGATGAACCCACGTCCTACTTCTGCAGTAATGTGCTTAGATACCAATTTTGGCACAGTGCAGCTAAATACCTTTGTATTTTCTTACTCTTAGTACCACCAGCCTGATGGTACATGGGCCCTGAGCGTATATCTTGGTTCAACAAACAGAACTTGGTACTTCTTTTTCAAGCACGTTCACTCCCTTCTTTGTTTCCACTGTAACTTGGTGATATTTCCTGATTTCCTCTTTGCTGAGTTTGCTTGCCCAGATCCAGCTGATTCACATCTGGGACAAAACCCTTTGTTTTTCTGCCTTTATCTATACTGAATGCCTCATGCCCAGTGGAGATAGATAGAGAGACGCCTTCTGCCAGCTGTGTGGAATGAGGTTATTGTATTTTGCTCCTCTAGTACATTCTCACAGATCACAGGCATTGCGAAATTATCAATGACTGAGGACAGCCATTTGCCCAGGCCAAGAAGGGGTTCCATGCCACTGTACAGGATTTGATGAACAGAAGGATGGCTGTGATTGGCTCTGATGAGCTGCAGGGTGAATTTCAGGGCTGGAGAGAGAAAACTTCAGACAGAGATCTTTGAGAACAGCTGGAGACTTTACTGCTGATTGCCTGATCTAGTGAGATGTTCTTGGCATACGGCTTTGTGACAGAAGGAATTACAGTGCCTGATTACCAGCCAGAAATGTCTAAGCATAAAATCCACCTTGTGTGAAGAAATGGGAGACTCGTAGGCCCTCTGTGTGGGAAAGGGCTTAGAGGCACACAGAACTGCTTACAGGGAGCCACATGATCTCAGTATGTGCCTTCCAGGGCCATATACCTTTGCTGCACTCAAGGGGGAAGACAATTCCTGGTCTTCACATTGTCGCATCTGAGTAAAGAACATACTGTAGCCTGTGTGTTTCCACTGAGCACCAAAGGAATTTTGACCTTGTGTATTCTTAAAGATCTCCCGAAGCTCATTTCCTAGTAATGAAAAATCACATGATTTGTAGTAAAATGTGGTTGTCAGATTTCACTTGGCGCACAACCCAGTCCTCTGGGCATGCAAGTCTGCTAGTTCAGTCCTGCACTACAGCAAGACCTTGCAGACATTTACCAGCTCCCAGGGTTTCATTTCTTTTCCCTCTTCCAGTCTGAGGAAGAGCAGGAGCTGCAATACCTATCTTTTTGATTAGGAAGATAAACTGGAACTTTGTTTATGGTAAGACTCAAGAAGCTGACAGTCCAGGTCTAAAAACATCTGCCTGTCCACAAAGTATGACCCCTGAGCCTGGCACAACACACAGTTGTGTAATATATGTCACTCGTACATTCCTTGGTACTCATCCAGAGCTCCAGTCTGTGCCAGCCCTGTATCAGTATCAGCACAGGGAAAGGGCTGGCATGAACACAGCTGGTGTGCTTGGGTCCGCCTCGAAGAGCGGCAGTCCCAAAGGGAAAACAAAGCCAAGAGGAAGGGAGCAGCAACAAACCTGACCTTAGCACGCAGCTGAAAGCCAAACTTCTAGTGGGTTGAGTACTTGAATTTTTGAACAAATTTGTTCAATTGTCTTTAATTTGAACAATGGCTAGTGGGTTGTCTTTGTTTCTGCTTCTACAGTGAAGCAGGACTTTGTGTATAGTCTTTGTGCACAAGAGGGTTTCCAAACAAAAATGTTCAATAAGCATGGTACATTTGTCCTCAAACAGAAAAAAAAGCTAGAAAATCTGCATTCCTCAGCTAAGCACACACATATAAAAATGTATACAAATACTGTATCTTTGTGTGTATATTCAAACAATCTGTTACATATGAATTGCCATTCTTCCCTAGTTTTCTCAGTGTGTGAAATGATTTCCGTCTGAAAGCCAGACATACACCTCCAAAATGAGTCTGGTGGGTTTTCCAGATCTGTGTTTTCATAGTATTTAGCCCCACTTCTCCTTGTTTTACTCTTTCCCATCTTAACAATAAGAAGAACTATGAATACTGTTGAAGAAATGAAATTCTGAACTGATGAATCCAACTGAATTATGTGATAAAGACACTTGCAAGGTTAGGGCCTACATCTAATTTTATCTAATAAACCAGCAGCAGCTGAGACTTCCATGATGTAGGACAAATGCTGTATTTTATGCTGCAGGATGAATTTGCACAGTCTTTTCCTGGACTCCACCTCTTCTTCACACTGTCTGGCACCTACAGGGAGTGAAACAAGGGCTGGTGAGCTCTGGACCGTGTGCTCTGTCTTTCATGATTACTGAATGCTATTTTATGGGACAACACCAGTATTTTTTATATCTCAATAAAAGCAAAGTTACTAGTGTCAGTGACTCAGAATTTAAGCAGTGATTCATCTCCAGTTTATTTTCAAGACAACATCCCAGAATCTTTTCCCTAGGGCTGGGGTATGAACTCTGTCTGCTACCACGTGGCTATTTCAGCAAAGTCCCAGCAACAAGATCCAGTTCTCACAGAGCCAACATGCAGACTTCCACTTCTTTGTGGTCAGGAAGATCCAAATATCAGGTCAGACGAGTATTTTCAGCCACTAGAAAAGATAAAAATCCTGAGGTGCCCAGATTGTTTGCATAACCCGTAGCCCTGTTCCACCAGCATGCCTGCATAAGGTGATCCCTTCCGCTTTGCAAAGAGCCAAGTACTCAACTTTTCTGGACTTGGGTCATTCAAGTCAGTTTGTCCTGATAGAAGTGACATCTTTTAAGAGGACAAGCACTTAAGCTCAGTCAAAAAGAGGCTCTATCACACTCAGATTTGGACATGACATCTTGATCCCACCCCCAGTAGACAGTACTCACAGTGACTTTTTATAGAAATGCCTTCAAATGCTGATCTCAGTTTCTTTCCAAATCACTCCATGTACTCATGGGAAGATTGGTTTCAGTGCATTGTTTGCATAAAAGGAAAAAATAGCAAAAGTCCCGTAAAATTCTGCATACATGTACCTTTGCATGGTAACACATCAAATACATTAAGGCAGTTTCGTCCTAAAAATTTTTAAAGCTTTTCTTGAGTGGGTGAGAAGGAGATAGTCAAAGCACACACCATTCAATGTATATGAACAGCCTGTATTTTCAAAGGTGTGAGAGCTTCTTGGTTTTGTTCAGCTATATTAAAAGATGGGGACATCAGGACTTTTGTGGACTCCTCAATTTTAAATGCCATAAACAAAGCAGAACTGCCCTGCACTCCATCCATGATGTGCTGGCTGATTTCTCACAAAAGAAGAGAGAATTGGGCTTTCAAGAGGAATTCCAGACAAAAATTGTAAGTTTAAGGCTGAGATATAAAGTGTAAATAGGATCACAGGAAATATAAACAAATACAGGATAAAGCTGGCTTTATTAGAAGTGACTCAAAGAGAGACAAGAGCTGGCCAGTCAGACCAGAGCTATGAGGGTCTTGAGGACAGATAGCTGGAGCTTGATGAGAAGAGAAGCCTGAGGTGCAGAGATGTCAATCTCATTCCCTCTCCTGCAGAGTCTTGCTCCCCATCAGTCTGACAAGGAAGGGTGGAGCTGTCTGTGGCTATCTCAGCTGGCAATCCCTTTGCCATTAAAATTGGAGGCAGTATAGCTGAATGCCAAAAGTTTATCCTGCAGAGAAAGAAGCCTGCACAGTCCTCTGTTCTGCCTTTGCAGAGGGCCTGGCTCCCCCCGAGCCTGCCCCTGTGTGGGGAGGGCAGGTGTGCTATTAATGTGTCATTTATTCACTGAAAGAGAGGGCTTGCATGCAGCGGCAGCCCAGATGGACACAAGCACGGTGTGGTTGCATTCCCTCTTCTGGAGGCGTTGCCATGCAGCCATCGCTGCAGTCGCTGAGATGCGGAAGCAAACAGATGAGTTAGGTGAGAAATTAACTCATACTGGGAGCAGCTGAGCACGATACAAAAGGGGGCAAAGCGCTTGTGGTGGCACTCACAGACGCCTCTCACCCTGGTGTTACCGCCTGGGTTCTTTGGCAGTGCTTCGTGTTTTGCACCGACTTTGTTTTCCTGTTGCTTGAATGCGAGGGCTGATCTCGGCCTTTGTGCTGCTGCTTGTTTGTGTTGAGGCGCAAGAAGCAGCCCCATTCACCCACCCACCTTTCTTGCTCTGGGGCACTGGGCTCCCATTTAATGAGTGTTCGTACAGCAGAGCTTACAGCCCATGTACAAGGCCAGACAAAAGGGCAAGGAAAAACAAAATACTTGAAAAGGACAAAGGAAGAGTGAAATTAACATAAATTTACTTAGTTAGAAGCATACTAATCGTAGCAAAAATCGAGGCTGGCATTCTCACAGCCTGGCTTTGCCGGGGAATGTTTTGTCTGGCACCATAACAGGGGTGAACCTCTAATTAGTAGGATCTTAAAATCAGTGGGATATCGGCACAGTAGGAACAGTGACTACACTTCCAGACCTCCCATTTAAAGTAGCCTGAGCCCTGAAGAAAGAAGTCTTAGAAGAGAAACACCAATAAACCCCATAGCATATTTCAGACTTCTAAAAATTTTAATCATAATCACTGTTCTACTTACGAGAAAAATGGTGATTTTAATGCAGTTTTCAAAGGAGAATCCTGTTTAAAGCTCCTGTTTCCTCATTTTAGTAGATTCCCCATAGAAACGTACATAAGGATATCTCCTTTAGAAAGCACAGTGTGCTGTCCTTTGAACTTAGATGAAATTCCACATGTAACATAACATGTTGGTATTCTTTTTGCTAACAGAGTCAACAGAGAGATATAGGTATGCAGAACGCGGTAGATATATTTATATAGATATATACATAAATAATCATCTGTGCCAAAGGAAAGGAAACAAGCTTAGGGTTAAAAAGGACCAGGAAAAATGGAGTGTGTGTCTTGTTTCTGCTCTTACTTTGAGAGTAGGATTCTGCAGTCAGGTCTCGCATAATCATCCTACCTCTGCTGAGAGAATATGTATGGCTTTCTGTGCAAAACTCAGACGTATCACTGCTTACGCAGAGGGGCAAACATGCTGCATCAAGCATGGGCTTTCTTTGTCACAGTGATCAGATAATTTAAAAAATTAATGGCAATGTGAGATTTGTTCTATAAAGCAGGGGTGAATTATGCAGAAATGTCGATAAACCAGGAGTTGGGAAGGTAAACAGAAAGTAGGCTCAGACACAGATTTTAAAGCAATCTGGTCACATTATTAACCCAAGCACAGGATTTCAGGGTGAGCACATATGTCAATAACATGCTCAGCACGCTCCTGATGGAGGCCCATAGTGAGAGACAGTACCAGAGAGCTCTGAAGCAGGAGGTGCCTGGCACTGATTTGGATAAGAGTAGAAAAGAGTGACACAGTTGGTGCTGCTGGACACATGAGCTTCTTTTGAGCAGTATTCTCAGAAAAAAACTACTTGTAAAATGATCATGAACAAAAATCCAGTTTAATAGTATCACTTGTTTGGAGTGGATTTCCAAGTGACACATCTTGGGTGTCCCCAGTTCTAGAGAATTTTGTATGCAGGTAGCAAGTATCTAACCCGAGGGTAAGGGTCACTGTCACTGTCACAGGCAGCCCAACTAATTGATTAAGATAAATCAAGGTCAAAGTGTGTCAAACTTCTCTCAGGAATCGAACTATTCCAAAACTATTTTCAGGCCCTCCCAATCCACGTGTTATAGCTGCCTATCCTCATATTCATGGCAATCATTTTTTATTTTTTTTTTAATTCTTGTGCTATCCACAAGAATGTTTCCACACAATCAGATTCAATAGCTGTTTTATGTTGTCTTTTTCCAAGAATGAAAGACATCAGGTGTGAGAATCATTTGACTAAATACAGCCATCTATTTTCAAGCTAGCCACCCTCTAACTTCCTTTAGACTGTCTGCAGAGACACTTTGTCTCATGTTAAAGACAGTAAAAATTAGGCAAAGTAATTATACCTTCAAAAATATATTTCTTGCTCTTCCTTGCAAGCAAGCTGAGAGATACTAGCTCAGATGTTCCCATGTACACTGCAAATGTCTAAAGTTAACTGAGATAAATGCCAGCATGTCCTACTTTATGCCTTTTTTCTTTTTAAGTACCACCTATGTTGTGGGCTTTGTTCAATTCCTGATGCAATTTCTGATTTGTGACTACTCTGTCATCACTAGGTGAGAACACAGAGTTGCCTCCCTTCCCCACAGCAGGAGGACACCACTCTATTTTGAAAGATATGGTGTCACCAGCTCTTAGTGCCACAGTCATTATCGTTGTCACCACTGTCGTATCGGTGAGCGCTTACTTGTGTTTCCTGAGGTACATCTGCTCTGGATGCTGCAAAGCCACCCAAGTACGACCAGACAGAAGACTTGATCTCAGCGAGTTTGAAGAACAAGTCTGATCTCCCTCATCAGAAGATCTACTGAGCTGTGACAAGAAGTATCTGCAAGAAGAAATCCCAGAAGGTAAAGTAGATATGCTTTCAGAGATTAATAACAAGAAGCACACCCCCATCCAACATAAGGGTTTTGCAACACTGTACTCCCTGTATCTTTAATTGATTTTTCTAGGGATAGCAAATCTTCTTCCAAAGTTTTCTGATTAAATGCTACTATATACAACACTTTCAGTAGCACTTGGCATTCCTTGGCATTTTTCATCTTCTCTGTTATTGTCTGATTTACTGCATTTTTGTTGACACTTCTGTGCTTTCATAGCTGATAAGGGATTTGGGGTTCCAGACTTCTGCCACCATTTTTCTCACCTGGTGAGAGAGAGAAAGAGCCAAGGACCTTGGGAATTGTCTGAAATTGTTATCTTTTGAAATTGTAAAGACAAACTCGACACACTTTTGGCACTCCAAAGGCAAGACTTCGCTCTCCATGTACAGAAATCCATACACTCCATACACTACAACTTGCATTGTATCAGAGGTCGAAACAGGTGATCTTCTGACCTTCTAATCTTAAGTTCATCTTCTGATCTTAAACTCAGTGCCAGCAAGTGCTCACATTTCTGTTACTAACAGATCTTTCAACATGTGTCACTTTTTCTTTGCTGTTGAACCATTTCATCTTTGCCTTGTAACCAAGATGCTACAGGGCATCTATCAGAGCCACAACTATACTGACTGTTTAAAAAACCTCTCAGCTGTTATAATTTTGTCTGTGCAGTTGATATTCTCCCACTCATGTCCTAGTCAGTGAGTGTACCATGTTTGAACCATGCTAACTGTGGGGGAAAAAAATCACATCTGGATAAAATAGAAAAAATGAATCTGAAGCTTTCTGACAGCAGACATTTTTTGTCATTCCCAGGACCAGCTGAGAAAATGAAGTTCAGAAGAAAATATCAGTGGAATGTCCCTTTTTGGGTCACCTTGGTTTAAACTGGACTGGGAAGAACTGAAAAGCTTTTTTTTGGAACAGCTGATTGTGGGGTTTTCTCTGCAGCTCGCAAAGCAAGAGAAGTACAGATAAATAAAAGCAAACATCCCAGTGGTGGCCTGTTTGAGACCTACCTGCATCAAGTCTTTGAGATGTGTGTTCTTTATCACTGGCACATTCACTGAGGCAAACTACAGCTGTATTTTCCCTCTTACAAATGTACCTCTCCAGCAGACGTCGCTTTTATGCCAACGTCTTCTCTTGTCCTTTAAAACAAAGCCCAAACCATTCTGGTCTTTGTTTTTACAGCAAAAAAAGCTTGAAGATGGAATATTTGAAATGCCCATGAGGAAAATTTGAAAGATAAACTCCTATCTTTGCAAACCTGCCTGTGTGGGAAAAGCCAATCCACATTTTTCTGATGAGTGGAGTTGCCAGCAATGCATGCCAGGCAGGTTTTGGATCTGATCTGTGTCCCTTGGGCATCTAGTGCTCCCAATCCAACAGCAAAGAAGAAAAGAGCCAGGACCACTTTTATTCTGGGAAAGGGCCAACATAAAGCAGCGCAGCTCTGCATGAAGACCTGGATATCACTGTGCAAATGAAATCCGTTGTTCATAGCCAAATTTCACCTGCAATGGATCAGCATTACTTGTGATTAAAGCTGATATGTTTGTTTTGCCAAGTCAAAGCTGTATATTGTGTTTTGCCTCTCAAGTATGTATTTCAGTAGCTGTGTGTATCCATGTCACAAGTTAACTGAAGAGCCAATTTCCATCAGATGAAAGTCTGTCCTTGGCTAATCTACTATATTATAAAATACATAAAATAGCAGTGTATTCAATAGCCACTTAGGCCTTTTCTTTGTTTCAAAATTCAGCCACATAGAAAATCTTCAAACCTAAATCAGGACAGAAATGATCACTTGCATTCATTAGGATCATGTGTGCCAACATTTCTTTTAATACATTACTTTCATCTAAATTGTAGTTCCTAGCATTTCACTGAGCAGGTTTACTACGTTCCAGTCCAGTGTCTTACATGCTAGCTCTGAGAGAGCTGTGCAACCCAACTGTTTATCTTGGATATATTTTCTTTGCAGGAATAAGGTGATTTTTGGCTCTTAAACCAATGAAAGCTGCAGAATGAGGTAATAATGTTCTAAAAATGTACCCATCTTAGTGATAGCAAAAGGGATAAGGGAGAGAGAAAAGAATGGGAAGAGAAGTCATGAAAATATGTAGGGGATCAGAGATCCTGCTCACGATGTATTATTGTTCACTCCAAGGTGAGTGCAGAGGTAACCCCAACTGTTCCCTACCCAGTGTTCCCATTTCCTCATCTCTCTTCTGCAGACCTTGACTCCTCCAGCCATTTCCAAAGACATTTTCAATCACTTCCATGGTCCCAAGTCCCCATCACAGCCAAGACTAAGAATGTACACCATTCATTCTCATTATTCACCCGTCCTAATTTTTTTAATCTCCTCTCATCTACTCCATATTTTCTGTGACATTCCCATTACTTGTGACCCAGTGCATAACCCTTATTACTGTTGCCACTTCTGAGTTACTTCAATTCTGTCTGCCAGAAATGATTGTTCCCTAAAAGGTGAAGGGAACATTATAGAATTGGAACACAAACTATATAACCATATAAAAAGAGTTCAAATGGAATTTATACAACCTTCTCCATATTTTCTTGTTAAATATAAGGCAATTCTCCCTGCATTAAAGAAGAATTCTGTGTTAAATATATCTAATAAAGGTCCTCAGAACTCTGCTGCTTGCAAGTATGGATTTCAGATCACCAAGAAGTCATCTTGTTAAAAAGAAACCAAAAGAAATATTTCGAAGTTGCTGAAATATAGAATAACCCACCTCTTAAATCAATATGGCTTAACTTACAGGTCTGGTGTCTAAATAGTACATCTTCAAGTTAGACCACTGATCAATGAAATGAGCTACTGTAGCAGTGAAAACAACAGAAAAGTTTTGAAGAGATATATATACAATATTCTGTGGTTTGTGGTTTGTATTTTGTTTTCATTAAACCCTTTTGTCACACCTTAACTGTTTGTGACTAAATAAAGACAGCAAATGCATAACTCTGATTCTTCTTGATCATTGACCTGTTTGTGTTGGTTGCTTCCATTTTAGATACCTGTGGTATCCTGGTTTTACAGAAAGGAAGGTTTGTTTTGACACATAATCAGCCTTCATTTCTTCTTCTGCCAAAGATCTATATGGACACCCCAGAGCAGTTCCAACACCTTCAAGGACCTCTGCGTATCTGCCCAGCATCAGTGCAGCTTGGGGGAAGCCACACCAGCATTTCCCACCAAACACACCACTACCAGCCTGCAGCTCTGGCTGCAGTTTCCATCCTTACCTCCACCAGGAGAGTAATTTAACATGGGTCAACCAGAGGAGAAACAGAAACAGCTTAGTGGTTAGGGCACTACTCTGGGCATCAGGAGTCATGGGCCCTGCTCCGTTTCCCTGGGATTTCCTTCTGTATTTGCCATTAACCTCCAGAAAAGAAGCCATAACTGAGAGCAGACCAGGAACCCCGCCCGCTCAGCCAAAAAAATGTGGGCCTGATTAATTGTTAGTATTTTTACACAGCATGTGACAGCAGTGTTGAGCATCACAAAGGTTGGACGAAAACTGGGGGGAAGAAAAAAACTTGGGGATCAGTGCTGGAAAGCCTCAGTAGTTTACACAGAAATCTAACCCATTGATCTTAGCTTTTAAGACGAAAAATGTAACACTTCCTTTGCCACTAACAATCTGTCCTTAGGAAAAAGGCCTCAGCAAAGGAGCTCCATCAACAAAGAAATCCCGGGAAGGTATCCACCAGAGGGAGTTCCATGAATGCATCAAACCCAGCCTGAGCTATAAATGGTTATACAGCGGCTGAGAAGAGCTGCTTGTGCGCTCTCTGGGACAGAGAAGCTGCTCCCCGCAGCTGCTGGTCAGAAGCCTGGGCTGAATTCAGCAAAGTACTGACCCAAATCTGCATAATCTTAAGTGAATACTCAGTGAACTCTAAGGAATTGCTCTGTGCATGGCATTAAGCAAGTGTTTTATTAGAGCAGGGTCAAAATACTCAGTGCTTTGCAGGATCATATGAGGAAAAGAAAAGACTCTGTTTACACCTCGGCTTTTATTTTTCCCTCACTGGTTCACTTGTTAGAAAGAAAGCTAAGCCAGGGCCAGCCTGGTTTCTGGGAGGCCCAGGGAGGAAGCCTTGGAAGCAAACCCAAATGCTTCCACTCAGGAAGAGTTTTTGATGAGGCTGCCTCTGACACACAGCAACGGCAGCTGCTTTGGATGGATCCTGGCCCTTCTGCCAAAGAGAAAAACAACAACATGATGACACCTCTCTATCTGGAATACAGGATAAATCTCTGGTTCAACATGAAGTCTGCTTCTGAGATCTTTTCGTCCAATTCATGTTAAAACTATTTTCAGCAGAGGGAAACAGCGTGTACTATTCCTTTACCAAAAAAAAAAAAAATCAAATTCTTGCCTCCCTCTGCCCCAGAAAGCAGGCAAAGGATCACAGCACTAACAAGCCATTGCGGAAATGTCCCTGATTAAAAATACCATTTTAGATGTTTTGATTTTTTCTTTTAATTGCATCTCCTGGGTGTCCTAGAGTCTCGAACAGTTCCTAAAAGAAATTTAAGAAAAAGCACTCCACCCTGCTGGAGATCTCAATCCAAATTTTGCTTTATATTAGGATAAAGGAGCACAAGGAGTTAATCCCAGCTATGTGCTTTGACAAAATTCCTGGCTAAAGGCTCACAGAAGCTGTGAGAAGACATTAAATGAAGGTGATTCCTGCCTTGATGAGATTATTTTCCAATAAGAGAAAAAAAAAGGCATTGCGATATTAGAAAAGGACGGGGCTGTTGTTTCTGTGACCGCAAGAAGGAGATGCAGAGAGGGTTTCGCCTTAGGACATTCCTGAGCTGGAATTCCAGCCCCAAAAGCAGGCGGCCCCCAGCCCAGGGCACAGTCCTTTGTCACCTCTACCCTCTCTGTAAACCAGGCATCTTAATACCCCCACTTTTCACAGGAATGCTAAATAAAATGCCTTGAAGATGAAGTGCCTGTCTTGCTGTCACGCTGCCAATTCTCCTGCACTGCGCGGATTCATATGGTAACAGGAGCCAAGGTCAGGGAAGCATTAGTCAGTCTGAATTTGGAAAACGGGGGTGTGAGTGTCTGATAGCCCTCGCTCGCAGATTAGATTAGCATGAAATGCCCTGCCTAGGTTATCCTTGAAAATCACTTCAGCTACTGCAGGAAATGGCTGCTCAGTGCATTAGCAGGGGCGAAGGCAGGACAGTTACTCTTGACATACATTTACTTTGCCAGTCTTGACTTTCTGCGCTGTTAGTGCTGGTTTAAGCCTATCTGAGAAATGCAAATATCCCCAGTTTTTTAATGGGGTGCTTCCAATCTGTTCATATCCCTGGAGGTGTTCAAGGCCAGGCTGGATGGGGCCCTGAGCAACCTGGTCTAGTGGAAGGCATCCCTGGCCACAGCCGGGGGTTGGAGCTAGATCATCTGCAAGGTGCTATTCCAACCCAAGCCATTCTGTGATTCTATGATATATAAGGTATTGCTCTTTCATCCCATTCCTCTTTTCATTTCTTTCAAGCATATCCCAGGGGTGTCTACTGCCAGGCCATTCCCAGTGCTGATTACCTCATCATGGAGGTCTTGTTAGTCCTATCTGAGCGCGCAGGCTTTTGGTGCAGTGAATTACTGCAGGGAGACCATGATTTAGCACCCACTGGGCCTGTACGTCCATGGGGAGCAGAGCAGCACAACATGACCTTGGCATCAGTGTAATTGCTCCACTGACAAGCCCTGCCATAAGCAAGGCTGATGAGCTTCTGTGCAATGTCCCCTGCCCAGCACACTCCCAGTTTTGGAGCCAGCTAACTGGGCCCCAGCTGTCAGGCACCCCGCTCCACTGATCTGTGCAGTGAGAGGCTGCTGACAAGTTCATCCTGTACTCCTGGGCTGGAGAAAACATCTGGGATGACAGCAGGTAGCCTCAGTCCTATGACAGGAGATGAGCTGATCTTGTTTAAATCATATCAAAAGAGTCTCTTGCAAATCTAATGTATTTATTTTAAAAATATTTTCTTCATAGAAAGACAAACACTAAGAATGAAAATGTCAAGTGGTTCTTGATGCTGTCTGCCAGTCACCTTTAGTCTGTTGTCACTTGTAGTCTAGGTGAAAGGCGAGTCTTTTGAAGCACTACTACTGTTAGTAGAAATCTAAATATTAGCCCTGCCTCTCCATGTCTCCATCAGATAAGACACCAGGTTTTCTGTTAGCAGCCTTGAAGGTCATAGTTATTGATGCCAGCCATGCTGTATTCACCAGGAGTCTGGGACACAAAGAGGTGGGGAGAGAATATGGATCCAAGCCACTTTTCTACTTTCCTGCCCTCTTGCATAAAGCATTGCAATTAAATGGATATTCAAACTGGGGTGAAGGCAGGGACCACTCTTTCTTGAAGTGACACAGTGCTTCAGCCCTGCTGCCTTTGTAGCCTTTACCTCCTCTTCCCAGTGCATGCACTCAGTCTTGGGGCAGGTGTTCACCCCTTCTGCGACAGTGGAATAGCACAAAGCAAAATACCAGAACTGGACCAGTGTCAGCATTAACATTAGTGTGAAAAAATGCCATTAATAGCAGTCTAGAGCATTTTTCACATAGTTCTGTGGGACTCTGACAATAACTGTATGGTTTATAGTAGTTCCTTTTGCTCTACATACCCTAACTCTCACTCAGTAAATTGCATATGGTACAAGAGTATGAAACAATCACCCCAAAAAAGAGATATCTCCCAGCTCCACAGTCATTCTGACAGAGATCTGTGTTGCTCTATACAGGCAAATCAGCTTCCAAGAAGCAACATATTACTAGAGGGACAATATTAGCAAAATCAAAGTGTGAGTGAGGAAAGGCCAAGATGAGGCTGGGAAGGCATTCAGCTGTCAGTAAAAACTCCCTCCCCTTTATCCCCCACCACTCCCTTGTCCCCTTTATCACTGGCACTGGAAAACAAAAATCCTGATAAAGCCACAAATGACACTAGGAATACTTAATTTTTTGCAGTGAAACCAGTGTGGGGTAGCAGTGGGCTGAATTAAAGCCATGCAAACTGGGGACAAGGCAAAGCAGTTTGTGTAGAAGCCAGAACAGCCACAACACTGCTGAAGGCTGCGATGGAAGCAGGGCCAGGAGTCACATGAAGATGAGTCCTTGAAAAGAGTCATTTCTAATATAATCAAAGTCAAAATACAATCCAAGATGAGATTGCTGTAAATAAAAGGAAATTTATTAGTTCCAGATGGCATCATAACACCAAGTTTTAAAAAACTCAAAGCCAGCATGTTGAAGAACGTAACCACTCTTCTTGGCCTGTCTTATGGAATGATGTACTGGCATCAGACAGCCTTCCTGGATATGGTTATTCCCATACATGCTCCCTATGAAAAAAATGGGAAGGGAAGGGAAGGGAAGGGAAGGGAAGGGAAGGGAAGAAAAAAGAAAAAAA
>VZTD01001938.1:531338-563589 GCA_013397725.1 Rhagologus leucostigma
AGAAAAAGAAAAAGAAAAAGAAAAAGAAAAAGAAAAAGAAAAAGAAAAAGAAAAAGAAAAGAAAAAGAAAAAGAAAAAGAAAAAGAAAAGAAAGGAAGCTTCCAGCTTGCCTTCTCCACATATCTGATATATTCTGGTCTCTATACTTTTCAACAGTTGAGACCAAGAGAATCTTTTTTTCTGCCCAATGAATTCTGATTGTTTTAAACCTGAATAAGACACAAATTTCCATCTGAAAAGTCAGCTGGCCTTTGCACAACTACTGGCAGGAATAAGTCAGGGTTATCTGTGCCTTGATTGTCTTTGAACCAAGAGAACCAAGTTCATAAAAAAGTCAACGATGGTTTCACTGAATCCAGTAGCACAACTTAGTGGGTTCAGGATTTCACTCCAAAAATTCCTTCTGCAGTCTACAAAGGGAATCTGAAAATTGTGTTTAACTTTCTCTCACTTTTCCATCACCAGTAATGTTTGTACTCACAAAAAAAAAATGTTCGTAATGCATAAACCAGAAACCCACTTCTGCCTGTGTTGTCCCTGCAGTGCTCTCAAGGAGAAGAAGCAGGACAAGTCTATTTTAGTCAGCCAAGTCAGTCGGTGAGGTCCTGTGTACTTGCAGGAATTCAGTCTGTTGTATAAGCAAGGGCAAGACATGTTTACATGTTTCCATAGTCACTTAATAGCCACATATGCAAAATTCCCAAGTTTTGCATGCTTTCAGTTGAACAAAACTCCACCTCAATCCTAATCTTCATCCTGCTCCCATTAAGACTTCCCTAGCTTTAGCTGACATCTTGGGCTCAAGAGAATAGTAGCTACACACAACTTGCCTGGATAAGAAACAGTAAATGTTTACTTGGTCCTGGCTGTGTGTTCTGCTGGCTCAACACCTCTAATTCTCACAAATATTGTGAGAATTTTCCATTTTACTTTCCATTTCCATATTTTCCCCCTCTGTTTTTTCCTTTCTATTTCCATTTTTCTTCCTCATTTTCAAAGTGATGGTTTCTTCTTTGCCTTGCTTTTGTATATGTGTGATAAATTGATTTATGAGCTGCGATGTGGCTTTTTGCTGATGCTTCTTTTCTTTCCACAGCTGGGACTGCAGTGTCTCTTCCAGTGCCAGCAAATAACCTATTCAAACACCTTCAGAAACTTTGCAGGCTATGGTTTTGAGTTTTATTTCTTCTTTTGCTGTGTGTGGAAGTTGACTTCTCAGAGAGTAAGAGTAGCAGAACTAACTGGAGACAGGTAATACTTCATCAGGAACATAGGGACTTCTCTATCAGCATAAAAAAAAAGTCTTTGTTGGCTGTGGCCTCTTCTAGGACTGGCATGCCCTTTCTGAGGGGCTTCCTCTGCCTTTTGGGGTGCCTCAGGACACCAAGAGGTAGAAGCTGCAGTAGGGCCCCATTACTGCAGTGGTCCAACCACTTTTCTTCAGCAGTGACGTGACAGCTGAAACCATGGCTTCTGCCTGGAGCCTGTCTGGGAAATATTCCTGGTTACACCTCACCCTCATATCAGTGTGACAATGTTTGAGACAGCAAGTCCAAAGTCAGTGAGCATTAACAAGCTCTAACAAGCACCTCTGAGCATCACTGCAAATCACTTTGCAGGCAACAACGGCTTAAATGAATCCAAGCAAGGCTAAAGTGGTACTGGTCAAAAAGGTGGAATGTTTTAGAGAGCTCTCTTGGACACTGACCTCGCATCAATCCATAGCACAGGTCTACTTGCTAGTCCCATGCTGAAGAAACTTGGAGTCTTCAGAACTCACAGGACAACAGTGCCTAAAAGCATCTTATTTCATCTTTAAATTGGATGTTAGTCAGAAATGCCTTACTCAGAGGGTGGTGAGGCACTGGAATGTGTAGTCCAGGGAAGCAGTGGATGTCCCAGTCCTGGCAGTGTTCAAGGCCAGGCTGGATGGGGATTTGAGCAATCTAGTCTAGTGGAAGGTGTCCCTGCCCATGGCAGGGGGGTTGGGACTAGATAATCTTTCTATGATTCTATGATTATATAATCTCTGGCAAGCTAAGAAATTCCCTTATTTCCCCCTGGATGAGGTCTCAGTGTTCCATACCTTCCGTTGACTCACCGTGATTCCCTGTTTGAATCCCAATGTAAAGAAAATACAAGTCCAACTCAACTTGCTTTCTCCAAGCTTTGGGTCTCCACGAGCACAGAAGTCTCCACTGGCTTCCACAGAGCTTCTAGTAGCAGTGGTGAAGCCCATTTTTGTTCCCTGAGATACTGGTGCTACTTTGGGAATAACAAAAAGCTGGGATAAAGCTCAAAACAAAAAAAGAAGCCTTTTTTCCTCTTGACTGGAGCCTGTCTATTAGCGCCTTTTGGACAAATTGATTCCCTGAGCAGATTTAGGAAATTAGGTAAACCCTTCCTGTCCAGATCAGTTCTCTCAAAAGGTGACTCAGCCCCTGTCACTGCAAGCAATTGTTGTTTTTGTCTCAGCTGCAAGGTCATGTCTGGATTAAAATATTTTCAGTTTACTTTTGATGGATATTCCCCATCCAAAGGCAAATGAGAAAGACTTTTTATTTCCCTTCAAAACACTCACTGTTTGCACAGATCTAAATAGTCCTTCCCATGGGACAATGTCACATGCTGAACTTCCTAAGTAAAGCTAAAACCAGCCACTAGAAAAAAACCTGAATTTCCCTAAACACTAGGAAATGAGAGAAATGCCATTAAATATGGAAAGGAAGGGCTTTTAAGTTATTATTCTTTGCAAAGCTTTGTATTATAATTGTCACTCTTAGAGTAGCACCTATACAGAGTAATTCAGATCAGCATTCCCTTGAGATAAGCACTGTTCAAAGTCCTTAGAGTAGGAGGCAGTCTCCATAATAGCAAGGAGATTAATGTTGAAAAGATTAAAGTATTTCATAGGTGAATGTCCTTCTCAGTTAAGTTGGACAAAAAGCCTTGTTTTCACACTCCATTTTCCTCCAGCAAAGAATGGTAAATTAGCCTGCATGGTGCAACAGACTAATGACTTCCAGTCTCCAGGCTAGGTCACTGTGGATAAATCTGCCTGAGAGAGCTTGGGCAGATGTGAACTCCCTTGCCAGGGCTCAGGGCAGGTGAGATGAAAGCCAGCTTTGAGCCAAAGGCTGCATGACCAGGTTATCATTGTGCTGATGCGGTGTGCCTCTGCCTGGCTGCCATAATCTAGAGGGAAGAGCAAAGAGCAGGAGAAATGATAATTCCGTAGCTTGAAAGAATTGAGAGAGTGTGTAAGTGACGTCCCTAAGGTCACTTACAGGCACTGACTTGGATGGCAACAAGGCACAGGAGTGAAGAGCAACAAGATAAACCTTGTTTTCTGGAGGATGAGCAACCCCACATTGTCTGACCCGGGTTTAGAAAATGTACAGACAAAACATTCATCTCCTTTTCTTTCTGACTCTGCCAGCTGCAGCTTTATCAAGCTGCATTTTTCTTCCTGAATTTCTTTAGGATTTTCTCTATTCCACCCTGGAGCCCCGAGTGAAGTGTTGTAGACCAGCGGGGAAGGTGAGTGCACACAGAAGGAATGTGAGTGTTGGAGGAAGTCGGGCTGCCAAACAGCATCTGCGCCTACTGCTGAAGGCTACACTGGTGCTGACACACCGGGTTATTTCTGCTCTGATGTTACCCGGGTGTCTAATTAAAGACAGGGTTAGAGACATAGCCTGAGATTTAAGTTGTGAATACTTACAAGCAGAGATTTCGGATTTTGCTTTGGTGTTTAAAAGGTCAGAAGCTTTATAGCTCCTGCCAATCTCCGGTGAGATGCATCCCAAACACCCTCTCAGGCAGCACAAGATTAGTTTTGGGACACCAGGACAGCAGAGAAGTATTCCCCTGCCAGAGCTAATCAGAAAAGACTGCTGTAATGAGAAACCTAGTCAGATTTTTCAGACTCAAAAATGGTTGGTAAAAACATTGTGGGGGTTTTTTGGATATAGCAAATTAAACAGTTTTTTATTGCAACCAAGTCACTGTATCAGTTAACACATAAAGCGCAGGGATAAATAATATTTTTCCATTAGGTTTTATTTGGAAATCAAAAAAAGTACAAAACCATGTTTTAAATCCAGCTTCTTATCCTTGCCAAAGAGCATGAGTCACACATTATGGTATTCATGGAGAAGCCAGCAAAGCTTGGAGAAATATTTTGGTATTAGGTTTCTATTCCATATCCAGAACCAGACAAACCTAACTAAGGGTGAAATCTGAGAATAGCAACAGTGGTTGGGATTTGTGAACTCAGGTGCCTAGAAGATAATTTTGTTCTGGGGGGCTTTGGTAAAAAATCATGTCATTAATCAATTCTGACATCTACAAAATTTCCTAAAATTTAACAGGCAGTGGAGGTGTGCACTGCAAAGGAAACTGGGGTGGGGTTCAAGCACCACTTGTAGGCGTCTGCATGTGAACTAGGGACTATGCTCTCATTACAGCAAATATGGATGGTGCCTCCAATAAAGTTATAGTGAATAGAGTCTGGAAATTACTCAGCTGACTAACTACCAGGTCACTCAGGGTATACCAAATTATACTGAAGGCTCCATGGTGTGTATTACCTAGATCTCTCTTGAGCATAAAGGGAGTATAGACACTTAGACCTCATGTACACACCGGTACTCACTCGTTTTAGCATGCAACTGAATCCCACACCAGACATTAAAACACGGGCCATCTGTGTAATTGTAGTCAAGATGTCTAAACCAGTTGTGGCTCAGCAGCCACAGCTCCATACAGAGGTCACTCCTCAGTGCACACCACACTCTTGCCCTCGCACATCTGTTTCTGCACAGCAAGGAAGCTGAGGTGCTCAAAGTACCCCTGAACCAAACCAGAGATGAGCACCCTGGCTCAAAGCAAAATGCCAGAAGTTTCTGCCCACATGGTCAACACACAACCCACCCTCAAGCTGCAAGATTTACCTTACCATGCCTTGTGTCCATAGGTAACAGGCTTGAAACCCAAGTGACTGCTGCTTTTTTCATCCACAAGACATTCAACCAGGGAAATCCAGAGTCAGCACTAGCACTGACAGCCTGGACTATCTACCTTGCACTGTGCTGGTGGGATAGGTATTGAGACTCCTGACCAAGACTACTTTGTATCATGCTGTTTCCATAAAAGCCAGTCTCGGAAACCAAACATACAAAAACTTGTGTCCGACCTTCCTTGTAGACTCCCCTGGCACATCTTACAACTGACCTGAGCTTCCAAATATTTTTAAGAATTCTTCAGGTTTGGTTTCTTTTTTTTTTCCTTGAGTTTTACTTATAAATTTTCACAAGCTATTTTCCATAGCAAATTTTATCATAAGTCTGGCCACATGCTCTTGTTACATGGAGCTTTAAATCTCTGCAGGGTGACACTGGAAATCAAGGGCTTATGTTCACAAAGCTCCCTGCCATATCTAATCTATATAACAAAGGACAGGAAGAGAAGGAAAATCAGCCCCAAAGTTCTCAGAGTTAAACATCCGAAAGGGTGAGGAATGCTGACAGAGGGTGAGGCGCCTGCTGCAGCCCAGTAAGAGGCTGCAGCGATGTTGCAAGCGTGACACTTAAGCAAGGCTGTCCCAGCAGTTGAAAACAGCCAGGGCACTCAATGTCACCATCACTGCAAAGGACACCAAAGACTATGACAAGTGTGCTCAACAGAGCACAACCAGACAATGTCCTGAAAAATAAAAGATCATGGCATCGGGGGAAGTGACTGGTGGTCAGGGCTCCTCGGCTCTGCTTTTCCATTGCCATTCCTGGGGCCCAGCTTCCTTAGGAGCCAGGGCTGGAGAGCTGAGCACTAGGCATTGCTTTCCCCAGCCCAGCCTCACTGACCTCATGTGATCCCACAGGGATGAGCTGCAGAGGCACAGGCTGAAGCCTGGAGACATTTCCTGGGAAGGGATGGGCCTCACCATATGCACAGGGCACTTTTATAACCCTGCCCCCTGGACTGAGCCTGAGAAAACAACAACCAAGCCAGTGACAAGGGGTCACACTGCCATGTAAGGCAGTTGGAACTAATGATATAAATACACTTTGAACAAGACATCTTTATCAAGAGAGGAAGTATTAAGAACTACAGTGACCAGGCAACACAGGAGAAAGGAGGATAAAGAAGGACTGAGATAAGGTTAATGAAGAATGACAAATAGAGCCAAGTGGCTTTTTCCTGTTAAAGAAAACCTGTCCTTTCTACTTATCGAGCTCAAGAGTAGAGAGGGGACTTTCCTGAGCCAAGGACCCCAGCAGAAAAGGGAACTGGTGCTCTAGAAACCCAGACCCTCTCCTTTGCAAATACGGGGTGCAGCTCCCATCCAGCCACAGGTCAGCCTGTTCCTCATGGGAAGCCCAAAAGGTAGAATGTGGATCATTCCCACAAGGCAGAGCATTTCCCTTGGGGCATGGCCAGCCCAGGGCAGTCCCTGGCATGCAGGCAGTACTTCCATGGTTTGAGGCACAGCTTTTACTGCTCTCCCTGCAGCCAGGGAAAACCAAATGCAAACATATGCAGGTTAAGTCCTGCAAAAACATACTTGATTGCCTAGATTTGTCATTTTTTTATTCCAGAAAGGTTCCAAGAAGGATAATAAATTGAAATGATTAATTATAGAGCAAGAATTAATCAAAAGCAGAGCAGTACCTTCTGGCTAACAGACCCTATTGCACTTGCAGATAGAATTGTTTCCATCCCTTCATGGTGAGGTTTTAATTTCTAATAATTGAAGTCCCTCCAGCCATTTGCAAGCAAACTTTCCTGGCTGCCACCTGACCTGAATCTCTCCAATGATGACGGCCTGTCTTGTGGATGAAAAAGCAGCACACTCGTCAGCAGTGCTGGGAGACCAGGAAAAGCCCGTCCCAGTAACTGGCTGGCTCCAACAAAATTGAAGCCAGTGGAAAGAATCCAAATTACTTTCGAGGACGCTGGCTCAGGGCTTCTGAGATTTCAGGCCAAGATGACAGGGTTAGAAGTCACAGGAGCAGAGCAGGTGTGAAGGTCCGGGAGAGATTTACATGACAGCACCCACTGCACAGCCCTCCTGGGGAACAGGATCTGCCTCCGCCAGCCTCTCTCACACATGGGTGAGCTTGTACTAAGCAGTGCCAGGGCTCTGAGACCAGTCATAGCCCTGAATTAATTGACCTGATCAGCCTGCCCTCTCTGCCCCCATGCTGTGAGCAGCCTTGTCTCCAGTCCTGTCTCTGGTTCCATGTCCTGTTGCTCCTTAGCAGGCTGCCTGGATATATCCCAGATCTTGCCTTGTCCGATGGCCACTTGGCGGTCAATGGAAGTGGTCGCTGCTCCTGGCCCACTGGTGACTTCGCCCAGTTGGGGATGGCATGCCCTGTGCTGGGCTCACGCCCCACTCCCAGCTTGTCCTCCCTCGTGGAACAGCCCCACTCTTACTGCTCCTGAGCAAACACTTCGATACCATACATAGCTCACACACGAGGACCCCATGAGTAGCTAATGGCTCCTATAGCCATCCCAAAGTGCTTTCCATACTCTGCTTCACTGACCTTCCCAGCCTTGAGGTGGGCAGCTTTCCTATGAGCAAGGCAGCAGGCACAGGCCTCCTCACTGCGAGTCACCTCCCAGGCCAACCAACTCAGTACTCCATCCAATCTTAAGTTCTGAAGAAAGGAGTTAAGTGAAAGTGGATTTACCTATAGATACAGCTAGGTTAAAAATAGAGTAGTGTGTCATAGTAAGTTGTGTGGTATATACAAATTTTTAAAAAAACAAACTGAAAAACAGTTTCATATACATACATCCATACACTTCCATGGTTTCTTCTAGCTCATCTCAGGCAAAAGGACGTGAGCATTCTTATCAATCTCAGATTCAGATTTGGGAAATTTGGATATATCACTTTAGGCCTAAGGTATCCGGCAATTAGGCAAGGTTGTAATGGTCCCTTTCTCAGGCATGCTGTCAGTCTTAGCGCATAATTGTTTACAAAATATGTGTACAACTCAGATTTATACTCTCTTGATATGGTGTCCAGGTAGATCATCACCTGAAAGTGTATCTAAATAGCAAAGTATTATTAAAGATTACTTGTGTTTTGACAAGGAGTAAAAAATTTGAGAAAGGGCTAGTGGCAATCAAAAGATGGGTGGGAAACTCTTCATAGTTGTTCTTCCCATCAGGAAGATTTATGACCTCTCAAAGGCGCTGCAGAAGGACTTCCCAGCTCTTACCTCCAGGCATCAAAACACGTGGTGCTGAAAACTGGTAGTTGCTAAGAATATCTGAAATGAAACATTCCTCATGGCATCCTTTGTGTTTCCACATGGAGCCTTTTTGACCTCTAAAAGCTGGTCCTTCTCATCACTTTTATCCCACACAGATATAAATGTTCATCGCTACTTCACTTCATGAGCTGAGATGCAGCTTCAAAGGAGCCTGTTCTGCACGAGCTGAGACGTACAGTGCAGGCAGGTCTGTGCCTCACTGCATGGCCACCACATCACTCGTGATCGCTCGTGATATTTGTTCCAATAACATTTCTAGTGCTCCTTTTAACAATAATTTAACTTTGTGTTTTAATAAAAAAGGCAGATGTAGGCTGCAACAGAACAATTCCCTGTGTGAAATAACTTTGAACTCCAGACAAACATGCTTTAATAGACTTCCCTCACATATCATTTAACAAGTTTTCAAATGTACAGATGCTATCCAATTACCACTGCTTTGCTGGCAGCTGCTTCACAGACCTTTTCTACAGTGAAAACAAGCCATCAAGAAATGACAGCACAAGAAAAATATGGCCAAAGTGATAGCATTTGGTAAAAGTACCATCTGCTTATTTAAAAGCAACAAGCATTTAATGTCCTACAGTCACTGTTGTTTTTCAAGCTTTTTATGGTTCTGAAATATTTGCCGGACAAAGGTCCCAGAAGTCCCAGGCGAAGGGAAAGATCCACTGCTGCAAAAACAAACCCAGACTGAAACAGCTTGTCAATGCGATCAGAAAAGAAATGTCACTCACTCCACTGTGTCACAGCAGTCAATGTATAGAGCTGCCTCTTTGCCCATCCAAACCCCCCTCCTTTGGACCCATCCCTCCTGAGAGAGAAGAAGGGGAACTAGCTTAAAATCCATGCAAAAAGTTTGGAAAACAGTGACTGGTCTCACTTTGTGCTTGTGCAAAGATTTCACTGTAAAGAGAGCAGAGGGACCCAATAGATCTGAACATGTGGAAGTGCTTCTGTGGTCGACCCAAAGATTTTAGGGAAGCTAAACCAGGCTTATTATGGAATTTCTTTTTGTATGCTGTAAATTACTAAAGAGAGGTCCCAGATTTCAAAATCTGGCCTGGATTTCAACCTCCCAAAGAGCTGAGCTGATTGATTCTGTGGTTATAGTTCAACTGCTGTCACAGAGCCAGTTGCAAAACTGGCATGTGGCTCCAGCCTCAGATTTTGATTATTTTTGCACCACGAGCCACATGCGTCTGGAGCTGGGATTTTATATTACGTCTCTATTAAGTAACATTTTGCAAATGCTCAGCCCAGAAGGAGGGAGTACATTCCAAGGGGCACGGACTGTTTTAAAACAAAATTGCTTTTCAAGTCCCAGGTTCCCATCTGGTGCATCATCAGGACCTGAGCAGCACTGAGTGCTGCCTGCACGTGGGCACAGCTCGAGCACTGCCCTTGAGAGAGCAGTCCCACACTCCATCTGAGTCCTCTTCTCTCTCTGCCACCCTGCAAAGCCTGAGCCATCAACACCAAATTCTACTCAGGTATCCCAAAAGATGCAGACAGGTTTCCCAAACTGCTTACATCATGAGCCTAACAGCAAACAGGAACCTCTTTGTGCAATCTCATCACGGAAACTAATGCTTCCAACCTTGGTACAAATGCTCAGCCCTGCCATTCTTCATCATACCAACCATGCTCCAGAAGCTGAGCCGTAATAAGGGACTTTCCCAGCTTAAAACCCTCTGAGCGAAGCCAATCCCACAGCAGCAAGCTCTGAGTGCAAAAGATGGAAAGAGGGAAAGTGGGAAATCTGGCCTTCCAGGCTCAGTGCCTTTTCAGCTGAACTGTGTGTGATGATGGATGGATGAGAGGAATAACAGACCTGTGTTTTAATTAAGCAATAAAAAATCCTGTTCTTTGATCAAAGCAATGGGAAAGCCTCCACATGGCGTTTATTTATCTCTAGGTTAATCTGTCTTAAGGGTCTGAAAAACACATTGCATCTGCAGTAGTTTTTACTATTTGTGGCCATGTGAGCTTTGTCACTACACATCCAAAGCTCTTGAAAATACATTCAAGAAGCATGAACTAATCCTCATACTAGCCCAGTGACTGAGTCTGGGTGACTATCCCATAAAATGTCTCATACTCCAAGGACAGAGTGGGTTCCTGCATTGTTCATTTTCTCTTTATTCACCAAAATAAGGATGTGGGGCCTACCTATGCATCTGTAGGTGCCTCATATCACCTGCATCATTTATAATGTAAAGCCCAGAAACCAGTAAATGATATTTCCTCAGAGAAGTGTCACAGAGGCACGGACAAGAAAAAGTAGTTTCTTACCCCATGGTGGCTCAAGAGAAGCAGTCTGTCTGCTGCCTTACCAAGCTGTGCTAATCACCTGTCCCTGCTCTCTCTTACCACTAATGAAGTCAGTACATCTAGTCAAACTTGATCTGAATTAATTATGATTCATATCTTACCTAAAGTAACTGTTGGAGTCAAGCAGCCTTTTAAAAGTGGAGTTCCTTGAAATACTGATACATACAAACATTAGTCAATAAAGATCACTCTTCTAAAATTATTACCCATATTAATTACAATATTTTTTTTCCTTCCCCTCTTGCCTCCTATAGACTACTAACAGAGCTATGAGAAAGTGAAGTGATTTTTAATTCTGGATTGCAAACCACCAACACAGCTGCAGATTCATTTCCAGTTGCAGATGCTTTCTGGCTAATGAAGTTAGAGCCAGAAGAAATGCAGTTTGGCTTTGATGTTTCAAACGGTTTATGGGTCTGACTGCCTGGAAGGGGAAATAAAATAACCTTTTATTTGTACTTTTGGAAAACTAATTTTTGAAATGGCTGAAAGGCTGACAATGAGCCTTGCACTATCATGCTCGCAGAGCTGCTTTTGAGACTGAAGCTAAACATAAAAACTTCTTGGATGAGAGCCTGAAGTACTCCCTGGGGAATAATTGTGCAATAGCAAAGGGATGAAGGAGATGGTGAAATAAATCTTTTTTGCCATTACTGTCTCTGATATTAGAGTGCTGCTAAGGACATGATAGCAGGAGAGACTTATAATGCTCTTGTAAGACTTGTGTTGAAAAAAAAAACACCAAAAAAATTCAGCAACTGTAAGAGTCAAAGGCACTGTCAGGCCTGCTGGCACATTGTGCAGTTCACCCAACGTAGAAATTCTGTGAACTTTTAGAATTCCCCAAACCACTGGATAAAGGACAGAACAACGAAATAAGTGCCTTCAAAGAGGGAAAAGGCTTGGGAGCTGCCATCAGAGCACACGTTGAGAGAGGAACCAGGATCAGCCAAGGCAGTGGAAAACAAATCTCCAGCTTAGAGGACAAAATCGTTGAATGTGCTTGTGAAGACAGCTCTGGTCTGCTTGCTCCAGTTCACATCATATTTTCAGTGACCAGAGCAGGTGTGTGGAAAATTATCCATTGCCTGAAGGCAACTGAGTGTCTCCAGATAGTAAGGGGAGTAGACAGGGTGCAAGGACAGTGTCCCAACCCAGAGAAGAGGTCCTGAGGCTCCAGAGAAACTCTGAGGGAGGTGAGAGGGGCAGGAGCAGGAAGGAAAAGGAAAGCATGGCCAAGAACTCTGTGTAGTTTGCTGCAGCTCGGAAAGCCCCCGAGTGAGCCAACACCTTTCTTCCAGATATGCCACAAGGGCCAGCAGAGATGCAGGAGCCTTTTTTCATTCACATTCAGCTAGAGTTTTTTAAATGTGTTTGGCCTGTGGCACAGTAAGTTAAGTGGCAAAAGGAAGGGAGTGACTGTGCAGGGGCCCATCACAGGTGTGCTTGGTGACTAGGGCTTGCACTTTCCTTTGAGGACTTCCCAATCCTCCCTCACGTCAGTGGCTTTCACTGGATCCCAGAAAATCAAAACAATTCTCAGAAATGGGCAGAAGTCCTAACAATGTGTTGTGGAGATCACATCTGACTCGAATCCCTTTGAATTTGAAGAGGAAACAAACTGTGTTCCAGGCTGACCTTTCAAATCTATCTATAGTACTTTGATGTTGCTAGACCAGTGTCTAAGCACCTTCCAAATTTAACAGTTTTAGCTGTCAGCTACCTTTCCAAAACAGGAAGGTTCCATGCTCCTGTAACTGAGCTAAGAGCCCTCAGCTCCTTTTAGAGACAAAAGACAGAAACAATATTATTCAGTGATTCATCTGACCTATTTTAAACATGAACTTTACGGAAACAAATCGTGACCTACAAAACGACTTCTCCTCTCTATTGACTGTGAAGAAGTGTTTATCACATCATAGACATCTGCATTTACTCAGCCCAAATTGCATCCAGAGAAATGAAAGCCCAGACTAATTCTCTTTATTCATTGCAGTTTGACATTGAAATGTCTTCCAAATCTGTTCATGGTTACACAGACAGGGGAAGTAAATCCAGGTCTGAATTCCAGGCATTACCTTCCTTCTGGGTCTGGTATAAAATGAGAAATGGTTTGGTTTTGGCTTCTATTTCAGTTACAACTAAATTTTCCAAATAAGCCAATATGGTTTGAGTTCTTCTCTTCAACAGAACATAAATATCCCCCAAAGATCGAATCTCAGTGTTTCCTCTATATTAGAATTCTTGCTCAGAACTAATTTGTCTATCATTTAAAACTTAATCCTAATTCTGTCCCTAATTTGCAACATACCAAATCTGTCTAAAATCACATCTGTCCTGATTATTTTGCTTCAGATATTTACATTTGAATCTTGTCAGAAAGCTCTACAGCTGTTTGAGTTGTCATCATTTGCTCTAAGTTAGATGAAGATGCATAATGGGGTGAAAATGGCCTACAGGGTTTTTTGCAGGCATATAATTCAGTTATTAATTTTGTTCAGTAAATTTCTCTTTAAACTCAACTAAAACATCATACTTCCCAGGGAAAAAAATCATTTTGCCTTTCTCTTCCCTTCATGTATGTCTCTTTTCCTCCATGCTGATTTCGTCCCCCCTTGTAGTAGAGAAATTTGTCTTCACTGGGGAAGTAGAAGAGGGTTTTCCATCCACTCCTACCTGGAACTGAACCACAATTCCCATAATGAGCAAACAGATGTCCAGTCCATCTTTCACATCCTTTTTGCTGCCTTAACACTCCTTCTTCTCTACTCTTCCAATTCCATACACAGCTTTTCCTGGCATTGCCTTCAAAACACTTTGAGCAGCTCTAGAACTCTTGAACTCCTGTCTTAAATCTTTTGCTCTGCAAGTCCTTTCAGCCTCCACTACAAGTCTCAGATGTCACTGGCTCTGCCTGTTACTGAGATTTCCTGCTACTTTCTTTTAGAAGATCCTGTTAAAGGTCCTAAGGTCTTGGCAAACTCAAGCTCTAAGACGGTGATGTTCCTGATGTTCAGCCTTCTCCTGACATATTCTTGGAAACTTCACTCATTCCTGTAGTGAAATGAGGAGATGAAAGAGATTGTTGCACAGGTTAGAAAGAAAAAAAAGGCAACATTTTGGGTATAGAAATGTGTTTGCATCAGTTATATCTCTCTTAACAGTTTTCTAAAAGTCTGCCCAAATCTGAGCAACCTCTAAGTGTTCAGGAAAAAACCCAACCCTGTGTTTGCTCTACAGAGGCTTCTCCTGCGCAAATAAGTGCCATCTTTGAAGAGAGTCCTTACTGCACGTGCTCAAACCTTTCATTTTTATCCTGTGTGCTCAAACCATTCACACCCTCGAGAGTGTGATATGATGCTAACCAGGGCCTGTTGTTAACCTGACTGCAAAGGCATCCAATCCACCACACCTCTGCAACTGCTCCAGCTGAAGACACCAAGGACAAATATTGACTTTCCCAATGATGAAGAGCTGTGGCTGGTGCTGGAACCAAGGGCTGGGATCTGCGCTGCTCTGGGTGACGCAGGCTCCCAGGAGCACTGAGAAAGAAGCATTTTAAATCAGCATGGAAATGTTTAAGATAAGAGTAGGAAAAGGGATATGATTACACAGCAGTTGGAAATTTTGGATTAGGAAGAGGAAGTGACAGAGAAGTTGGGAAGGATTTGAATTCCCATGTGAGACTGTGACTTGGGGAATCTGGTTTGGGACAGGTAGTGAAGGATGCAGATTTTTAGTCAATACAGAGGTGACACAGAGACTGAAGAAGGGAATGTTTGGCCAGGATATCCTCCCCTACAGTCTCTGTCAGGAGATGAGGAGCCAGCTCAGTGCACTGGTGATGGCAACCAGCCCAGGTGAAGGGATGAGCTTAAAAAGAGGAGAAAAATCCAGGAAACAGGTAACTGGCTGTAATAGGAGAAGGGACCTGGACTGAGAAGCCCAGTGAGTGAGCCTAAGACAAAGGCTTTGCATTCACGGTCTTCTCCAAGGAGCTTACAGCAATAACTTTGGTTAATGTTCGACATGAACAGGGGAGGAGTATTTCCCACTGAAATAGTGCCGGGATGCGGAAGGGTTCTGGTGTGGCACATTCACAGCAAACCTGTGAACCATGGCCTCCTGATTTTAATCTCTAATGCTCCCTTTTATTCTGGCTGGGTGGACTTTTACTGATTTAGAGAAGAGCTCCTCCCCATGGTAGACAGGCTGTCTCCAGGCAGAGGCCAGCTCTTACCTGCCTCCTGGTCTAGCACTTTTATAATTACCTCTTGACTTCGACCTTACTGTGAAAAGCTCTTGGTGTTTGGATGGTTGCCAGTAAAGAGAAAAGGCTGAATCTCACCTATCACCTTGTGGATAGAAGCTGGATCCCGTAAGACATAAATCCCATGCAGTTTAAGGAATCAGGGTCATTTTCAACTTGCTGGTGCTCAGACCACATAGCAGCTGGTGGATAATTCCATTTTTGACATACAGTCTTGGCCTTGACACTGTGTTTGACACAAAAATATGATTTTGTTTTTGAGAATGTTGCTCTCATCTTGAGAATGGATGGCATCCAAACATGTTCTTATCTTCCTTCCCAGGCTGGGCTTGCTCATGCCCATTGGTATTTGAAGAGTTGTTCAACACTCCAGAGGAAACAGAGCCAGCTTTTGTTTCCAAGCTCCTATTACCCACCTTCTTTATCTTTTAGCTAAAAGCTTTAATGGATCTGTTTTGCTGAAGCATTTGAGGTTGGAGGCTATGAAGAACTTCAAAGGTATTTAATAGCAGCTTTGTCACTGATTTTGCAAAAAGACCACATAGCTTGATTAAAAGTAAACCCTGCTCACAATACCGCATGGAACTGCTGCTCTATTTTTACTGCATCACAAATAAAGCCAAGGAGAGGGGGAAATCCCACTAACTAACAGGATGTGCGGGAAGGACGGAGCATGTCTCGCTTCTGTATTATCCAGGTACTCATTAACTCTCTGATAACCAGTTTAGACAACACAAAGTGGAATGTCTCCAGCACCAAATGGTAGTGATGAGGAAGAACGGGGAGTGCAGCAGACAAGACAAAACTTGGCAGAAAATATGCAGAGGAATTTCTGTTCATTAGGGCAGAGATCGGAATCTGAGAGTCCTGAGTTTTACCATTCCTTTGTTGTCAGGAAGTGTCTGAGAAGTGTAAGGACAAAGATAACTCCTGTCCCTGGTCACATAGCTGGCCCCTCCTCAAAATGCCCAGCCACCTAGTGATGCAGTTCCTGCTCAAGTGATGGAGTGTCTGTGTATGTATAAAACAGTGCTCCATGTGTGCTGCTGACAGTGTAGGTACCAGATAGATCCCTGTAGAACAGTCCAAGTTTGCAATCTCTGAACTCTTCCAAAGTTCAGAAATGTGAGCATTCCCTTAACCCATGCAGCTTTAAGTCAAGGTTCACATACACTGATAAATCTTCTTAATTAAACACTCCCATGTGCTTTCTCCAGTGTGTCCCAGAGCATTATACCATAGCTTCATCCTTTGCTGCAAAGAATATTCTTTTCATATTTCTTTAAGAAACAAAAGGCAAGCTTGGGCTGTAGTGGTGTGAAAGGCTTATTCTTCAGAAATTATCAGTTACCTTCAATATCCTTCTGGATTCATGAAAGTAAGGCATTGTAATGAGGAAAGCATTTCCCCAGACTAATGAAAAGTCGCTCTTTGAGTGAAGAAGAAGAATTTTATTGACAAGGATCCCATATGGGCTTTCAAACACTCACTGTGTAGATAGAAATTTTTGGAATGCATCTCCCGATGAGATATTAGATCTGTTATTAATTCTGCCTGTCATTTCTACTGAAAGCCAAACAAACTGCATAGAGTGTATGAAGAGCAAATGTAAACCTTCAGTGGCAAGTCGTGCAAGAACCCCCAAGATCAAAGCAAGCCATGCTTTCTCTTCGACATGCCTTGTAATATACCATGTCCAGCCATGCACTAAGCAGCAAAAATATGTGCAAAACTCAGAATTTGCAGACTTTGAATTCCATCTTTATTAAAAACTATAGTAGCAATGGTGCTTGGTCTCCAGTGAAATATTGTGAGACCTGAAGCCACCACACGTATTAATTCAGAGGGATCGTGTGAAATAGTTCATTAATTCCTGCAGCCTGTTCCCATTTCACCTTCAAATTACAGATCTTTCACAGAAGCAAGTGTGTGTTGCTGGGCTTATGGTTTCCTGTGGCTTGTCCCTTAGCAACAGGATTCCTGGAAAAAATAATGCACTTGAATGCAAGTGACTAAGCGAAGGTGCCAATGCTTGGTATCAACGTAACAAGAAGTCTCCCTGCACAAAAGTCCTAAACTGCAATTCTTACTGTATCACAAGAAAAAGCATTATTATGGGAATTTGGGAGCAGCTGAAAACAGACATGAGCAAAACAAATCCCAAACCAAATATTTGCCATGAGAGTACCTTAGTCAAACCCAAGAGGGATCAAACAGGATTTTTTCAGATGGGTATGTGACTCTGGCTGTTGCACTGTGATGGTGTGGAAAACACAAATCCCAGCTCAGTGCCAAGAAGCCAGGACTACCCAGGCTGCTCCCAGTGCCCTGCTGTGGGGTAAACAGGGATCCTGGCAGCCTCTGGCTCATGCCGGATCACCCCTGTGTCCTGGAGAACCTTCTGAGGCTGTGGCAGAGACAAGGTGGTGATGCAGGGAACCGTGACCCTCTCATCAGCAGCAGCTCTGAAACACTAAGGGATTGTGTAACACAGTGCCGATGATAATCCTGACTTTGATTCCTGATTCAGCTCCTCCACTCAAATAAACAAAATATTTCATACCCCAAACTGAGGATTTCTACTAAAGCCTTCCATAAACTGACTTCACAAGCTGTTTTTGTAATCTTTCCAGATTGCAAGAATCAAAACTGAGAGGAAAAAGAAGGCAACACTATTTTTTTTCATGGAAGCAAAGGAAGAGATTCTTCCATTTCCAGATGTCTCACAGCCCTTTCAACTGTAGGGGAAGATATCAGGACAACAGATTTTATGATTCTTGGCTTCATAATCACATGAAAATTGTGTTTTATCTGACATCAAAAGAATGAGCTGTTTTATCATCATGATGATGCTAAAGACCTTGCATCTGCTCAGATCAGTAACAATGCAAATAAGGCATCAATGGAATAAAGAAATCCCTTTTGTGTCCTTAGGCTTTATGTGTGGTTTTTTAAACAATCAATTCTATGAAGAAAGAGAACCAATACAGTGTTCATGTTCTGGATTAGAGTTTAAGAAAAATGAATGTGTACAACTTTTTCCTAGGCTTGAAACCTAGATAATTTTGAAATTTTGTCCCATATGACCTCCAGTTATTTTGATAGCATTGCACTAAATCTATGCCCCAAAACTGTAATCTTAGTTCCTGTGATATCTTTCTAGTGAAGATTAAAGATTGAAGTGAGCATGATGAAATAGGCCAAACATATTGCACATAATTTGTTGCAGATTCTTAGCATTGTTCAAGCAATAATTTAATTTATAATAATTGCTTTTGGTGGACCTCATCTAACTGGATTTCACCAAAGCAATTAAAATGGTGCCATACGGGGAATTATTAACAAAAGATTCTGGCTGAAGCAGAGACAAAAGGTGCTGAAAGGGGAAGCATCAGGGTAAAGAGAGGTTACAAGCACAGCTTCTCAAACATCACTCTTAGCCAGTCTGAACTAAATATATTCACCAGCAACACTTGCACAAGAAGAAGGAGCACATTAATGAAATTTGCTGATGACACAAAGCTGGGAAGAGCAGCAGAATGTCTCACAGGAAGAACTCAGGGAGCCGATTACTGAGAAATACCCTAAAGACATTTCATTAGACAAAGCTTAAGATCATGTACTTAAAAGGGGATTGTGTTTCCTGCGTGAGGTCTGGTGGAAACAAGGAGACAGAAAGTCTGTTTTTATGGTGAAGCCTGGGAAATGGGAATTTCTAAAGCGGATGTCTCCACAGTACATGCTTGAGTCCAGCCCATGCAGTTAAGGTTCTTAGTGCTGGCAACAACAGCAGTGGCCACAGGTACTTAGAAAAAATAACAGTATCTCTGGGTACCTGCTCGTAAACAGTTATTTAATTGGTACAGTGGACCTAACACATCTCAGCTTCTCTCAGGTTATTCTCTCAAGTTTTATTATTCTTCCTGTTAAATAATTACTTCCCACCAGAAGGAGATGGCAGGTATTGAGTAGTTCATCCATAAAGGTGAAAGCGTGGCAATCCTTATCCTGCTCAGCTGCTGCCAGAGACACCTCTGGGCATGGGGAGGGGTCCTGCTGAGCTCAGCTGCCCTCCTTCCACCTGCAGAGATCACTCAGCCTACCTCTTTACTGCAGGGAAAAGACATTTCAGAGTTTTTCACACATCCGATGTGTTCCCAGCATGAAGGGTTGCTTTTCTGCCACCCACACTCTCTGGAAAAGTCTTTCCTGCCCTTTCATTGCCCACAATGATCCTTCAGAAGGGCTAGCTGGAGAGAAGCGCTCCCACACGACTGGTGACATTTAAGCCATGTGGCAGATCCCTTTGCGCTCAAATCCTGCTCCCACCCAACACAATAGCAGACTTGGTGAGTGCGGGATGAAGCCCAGTGTGACATTTTCTTCCACCCCACGCTTCTTAGCTGAGTGAAGCCTTTGTGAGATGGCAGACGCCAGAAAACCCTTGTGGCTCCACCTGTTTCTGTGCACTCTAGTCCCGCGGTTGGCTGACCCTTTGCTGCAGTGGTGCTTTTCTCATGTCCTCCTTGCCCCACCAACAATGAAACCAGCCCCTGTAGGCGCCATTCGGAGCACAAAAAACTGCAATTAATTCAGGAAAAATATTACTTTTGGACAGGAGAATTTTGTTGAATGCTGTTGATAAGACGTAATAGCATCTTCCAAGCAGGGATGTCATCCTCATTCCTATGGGAACCAGAACACAGCAGGAAAAATTACCTGAAGCAGGATATGATTGGAAATCCATTCGAAAAATAGGTTTGGTTTCTATGAACTTCTATTCATAGAAAAGACTTTCTTGAAACAGCCTGATTTCAAAAGAGTTTTTATCAGAAAGGGTTATTTGATCCAGGTGCAAATTTTTGGCCAAGACCAAAGCAAGTGTGACCTGCCTGTCCCAGAAAAGTCAGAAGAGCCAAGCTGTTGGGTAGGCTCCCTCTTTGCAGCAGGAAAGCACAAACATGCCAGTTGAATAGGCTTTTTTAAGTGCACCTGATACCCTCATTTTTAAGGATGTCCATTCTTTTCCATCATGGGAAATTTATTTTCCAAGGATGGGCAGGAACAGAAAAAGGATAGAAAATCTAGGAAAACAGCTAAAATAAACCGTTTTTCTAGCTAGCTCAGATTTAAACACATCTAAACTACCCCATTCAAACCTCCCCCATTCTGTATGATGACGAATATAGAATCATAGAGTGGTTTGGGTTGGAAGGGATTTTAAAGACCATCTGGTTCCCACCCTCCACCACGGGCAGGGACACCTTCCATTAGCCCATGTTTCTCAGAGCTCCATCCAACCTGGCTTTGAACACTTCCAGGGATGAGGCACCCACAACTTCTCCGGGCTACCCATTCCAGTTTCTCACCACCCTCCCAGTGAAGATTCTCTTCCTAATACCTAACCTAAACCCATTCTCTTTCAGTTTGAAGCCATTCCCCCTTGTCCTGTCACCACATGCTCTTGCAGTCTCTCTGCATCTTTCTTCGAGGCTCCCTTCAGATATTGAAAGGCCACAATAAGGTCACCTGAAAGCCTTCTCTTTTCCAGGCTGAACAATCCCAGTTCACTCTGCCCTTCCTCAACTTCAGCTCAGAAGCAGGACTTTATGTTAGACAAGCCTTTACCAAACTTTTGCAAATATGAACATTTTTCTGCTTTTCTGTCCTGTCCATAGCAGTAAATTCATCTGGCTTCAAAGGTAAAGGGATGCCAAACAATCACAGAATCACAGAATATGCTGAGTTGGAAGGGACCCACCAGGATCATTGAGTCCAATTCCTGGCCCTGCACCAGGATACTCCAAGAATTACAGCATGTGCCTGAGAGCATTGTCCAAACGCTCCTTGAACTCTGTCAGGCTTGGTGCTGTGACCACTTCCCTGGGGAGCCTGTTCCAGTGCCCAACCACCCTCCGGGTGAAGAACCTTTTCCTGATATCCAACCTAAACCTCTCCTGACACAACTTCAGGCCATTCCCTCGGGTCCTGTCACTGATCACCAGAGAGAAGAGATCAGTGCCTGCCCCTCCTTTTCCCCTCACGAGGAAGTTACAGACTGCAATGAGGTCTCCCCTCAGTCTCTTCTTCTCCAGGCTGAACAGACGAAGCGCCCTCAGCCACTCCTCATGTGGCTTCCCCTCAAGGCCCCTCACCATCTTTGCTGCCCTCCCTTGGATGCTGTCTAATAGTTTAATGCCTTTCTCCTATTGTGGCACCCAAAGCTGCCCCCAGCACTTGAGGTGAGGCCGCCCCAGTGCAGAGCAGAGCGGGACAATCTCCTCCCTTGCCTGGCTGGTGATTGTGCCTGATGCACCCCAGGACATGCTCGGCCCTCCTGGCAGCCAGGGCACTGCTGACTCATGTTCAACTTTAAGTCAACCAGGACCTAAATCATCATTACATTAACTTCTTCATGTGTGCAACCTGTGGAAAACCACCAAATCTAAGATAATGTGGCATAAAACTGTTATAGGAAGTTGTTTAGGAAAAGTTGAAAAAAAATTACTATACCTTATTACTGCTGTCACTCCAATACGATCTAATAATCTTCATACCCTTATCACAAGTCAGTATTTCTTGTACATGCTTTTTGTATTCGAGTTGGTCAGGCTTGCTAGAAAAATACTCTCTTCTCACCAAATCAGCATAAATGGTGATTTCCAAAACTGAAATGAGCGCAAACGAGCAAATGTCTTTAAAAAATGTTTCAGATATTACATATTACATGTGCTATTTAAATGGACTATTTTATATCATGATTATTTGCTTGGTGAACTAATAGAAGTGTTTAACTTCTTGTAGATCTCTGCTTATGCACAGATCTTATAAATGGAATTTATTGCAAAAAAAAAATAAACATTGTCCATAAAAAGTTTGAAGAGGAACATTCACCATCCCCCCCCTTGAGCCGCAAGCACTTAATTACTGTTAGAGATCTTTAGATAAAAAAAACAGTATGAGCCTGCTTCATGGCTCAACCTATGCCCATTTAGTTAAAAATCAATCCACACCCAAAGCATCACTGATAATTCTATCCTGGGAATAATCAGTGTTGATAATAGTGTCTGGAGCATGTTAAGGTGTTTCTGTTCCCTTGTATAATCATTTACCTATAAAAGCCCACACTACCTTTGCCAGCAGGCACAAAGCACACGCAACCTAATAGTCACCATGTAAGACAGGAAAAAGCATCTTCTGGGAGGAGGAGATCAGGTTCCTAATGCTTATGTCACTGTCACTCTTCTCTTGTGTATCTACTAGACAAGTCACAGCCTAAACTTCTCATCTGTGCTGCACAACGGCTTCAGAGCTGGCATTAACATGCTCATTTGAAGAGACTTAACTTCAGCTCCTACGTTTTTCTTCTCCTCCTGGTAGAACTAGGAATGGAAACTAACAGTATTATTTATAAAAACCCTACACACATGCACATCCATGAAACTGATCCTCTAGGAAACTTCCCTCCGTGATACAAATCATACTTTCATTTTCTGCTGCTCTTTTCCATCCACACTTCCTTTTTCCTCCAGAAAAGCAAAGAAGTTTTTACCCACCCAACATACTTTATGCACTCATTGAAAGCTTCTCTTCTCAAGGCCTGTGCATATTGAGTTGGCACACTACCAAAACCTGCTAACAAATGGCAGATTAAGTGGAAACATGGAAAAGAATTTCAAGCATGTATTATACTTGCTTGGAGTTCAGCGTGCAACTTTAAGACGAGAGCTGCCCTCTAAACAGGCAGGCCTGGGAATTCAGTTGGAAAACAATTACAGATGCAAGGAAAATACTTTTTCTCTGAGAAGGAAATTTCATGATATTCTGCAGTCTTCAGCAGGCTAAGTGCAGTGTGTGCTGGGGAACAGCTCGGCAGGGTCTGTGTTTTCTCGACACCTCACTTTCCATCTCCAGCACTGTTCTCTGAAGGATTTATAGCAAATTAAGTAAAATTTTTCATATGTCAGCTTCTTACAGATGCAGGAGCAGATTTTAATCCTTTTCAATCACAGTCAAAACAGCCCCTCTATACCCATCAACTGTCTTGCCTTCATATACAAGAATAATGAAGCACTTCATTCAGTTCTGCAGGTCATAGCCAGTCATCAGCTGGACAACAAAATTTCAAGTGCCATACCTGTATATAATTTAGTTACTTGTGTTTTCTTGATCAGCCTTATCTTGGCTGCACGGCTATCTTTCTCACAGTTTAAAGTTCTGGTTTTAAAGGAGCTCTCTTTGCAGCATCAAAGCAAATACCCTCAGGATGCAATTTCCAAACCCGCCTAGCATGCCCAACCTTGCTGACAATGATTACACTGGCAAAATTACCACCAACCCTGGTGGACACAGGTGAAACAGTGCTGAACTTCAGCACCGCAATTCTGCCCGTGTTATCTAAGATTTTCTTTTCTTTCCAAAACTGGAATGTTTACACAGGGTGTACAGCGGGAAGAGACTCACTCCTGATTACACTGAACTTGCAGCATACATTCTTAGGGAAAAAAAACCAAAAAACCCCACCTTGCTCACATTACTCTAGAGGAAATGGCCTCAAGTTGTGCCAGCAGAGGTTTAGACTAAATATTAGGAAAACTTTCTCCACCAAAAGGGCTGTCAAGCACTGGAACAGGCTGCCCGGGGAAGCGGTGGAGTCACCATCCCTTGAGGTTTTTAAAAGACATAAAAATGTGGCACTTAGGGACATGGCTTAGTGGTGGACCTGGCAGTGTTCGGTTTACAGTTGGCCTTGATGATCTTAAAGATCTTTTCCAGCCTTAATGGTTCTGTGATTCTATGAAAAGTTCTTAGCCTACACTTTGACAAAGCAGTTGAGAACACAGGATCAGTGGATGGGAAATATGTCCAATAAATCAGGACTGATATTCTCAAGCCCACATGACGTAGTGTGCACACTGAGAGGTCAGGAAAGTTGTACAGGCAGCAATTTCAAAATGAAAAACTTTCCGCATCCAGTGTTTCTCTAAAAACTGTGGGTCTCACTGTTGGCCTCAAAGGAACTTTTTTCATACTGCATCAACGAAAAGAAAAAGATGGACTGACCTCAATTATGACCTTCCACTGACTGGTTCACATTCCTCCATAGTTTATTTACCCTAAAGTTCATAAAAACAATGTGGCTTTTCAGTCTAATAGGTTATTTTCAGCCCTAACTGATCAGAGCTCATGACTGGCTTTGGAACTGCAAGAGTCACGCAAAAGCTAAGATTGATTATTAGCATCTAAATGTATAAAGTAATTAAGCCCACTGAAAAAACCAAAACCAATACACCGAAACAAAAACTTCTAACAGGTGGGAGAACAAGAAAATTGAAGGAAAATAAACAGCACCAAGGATTTTAATAAATCTGTATCTGAATGTCTTCACAAATAAGTAGCTGAAAAGAGACTGAAAGTGCAACCCAATACAGCACAAATACAAGAATGTCTGCATTGAAATTCCATAACTTTTCTTTATTCACTGTGATACATTCAAACAAAAGTGCTCCAGATAACAGCCACAGAGTAAAGGAAATTAAAATAAAAAGTCAGAAAAAGACCATCAGATACATATGGTGATTATTCATATTTCAAAGCATTAGTAACTGCTTGTATCTGAGTGCACCAAAAACCCACATGAGAGTCCACATTTTTGTACACTGCTTCTATAAAAATAATAATCATAGGCAGCTCCAGCAAAAATGTTTGTCAGAACTAGAGCCAAAGCCACCACAAAGATAAAGCACCATCAGGCATATGTTTACAAATGCCGTAGTAATTAGTAGAGTGTAAAAAAGGCTTAGCTGAATTACCATTTTCCTTGTATTGGTATAGCATAGGGAAGCTCTGCTTGGATTCATTCCTTCCCAGCTTTGATATTTCTCACCAGGGACTTGCATTTGCCCCACAACACCAAGCACCATGGGCAACTTGGGAAACTTCAGGAGACAGTGAGAGATGGATAGAAAAGAAACCGGAACCAGAGCCAGTGTCTATCCTCCTACGTAAAAAAATAATCCTGGCATGGCAGCATGTCCTTAACCATGTTACTGAAATACAGTGGCACAATCCATCTGAGAAAGGCTGTTTGTACAGACCATGTTGACTTCTCAATGCTGTTTGCTGAGCTACAGTATTCAGCTGCACTGTTTTTACCGAAAAAAAACAGTTCTTGTTTTAAACTCTAATTCTTCTATAGTAAAAAGGTAAGTCACTGTTATGTGTAAAAGACAGCAGAGGATCACTTCACAGCAAACTCAGGCTGCATCCTATAAAGTGGTTCTATTCCAGCTGCAGAATTACCGAACTGTGCATTTGCCAAGAATTATTTGTAACTCAACAGTTAGATGGGGAAGAGGACTCCTACCCCAAAAACACACGAAACATTAGTCAAGATGCCCAAATTATACTGTCAAAGGGATATGGCTGAGAGACACTTAAAAGTCTAGGGTCCCTCTGTGTGGTGTATTAAGTAGAACAGAAAGGATCTTCAACCAATAGGGGGAAAAAATCGGTAGAACCCTTGTCCTGCTCTCTCCTTTACCTGCTCTGCAGGCAGCAATTCAGATAGACAGCAAGACCAAAGACAGGCTTCCCCTCTGAAAATCTGAGTTGCTGACATGAGATTTTCCTTAAAAGACCTAAGCAGGTCATAAATAGAAAAGCCCCTTTCCCCACACGCTTTCTAGTATATTCATAGGGATCCTGCTCCTTCATAGGTCCCAGCTCCTATAAAGATTTAACCCCATGTGCAATTTGTGTTTCCCAAAGCAGGATGTAATGGCACTGATCATACGACCAACATCATCTTCACAGTCAAATCCTTGCAACATCAAGGTCTGTTTGCTCAAAAAGCATTTTTCTTAACTATGTTACTAATACAGTCTCAAATCACTCAGGCTGAAAGAAGTTAGAAGTGTTATGTGGTTATTTACCCTTCACGCTATTTGTGTGGCATTCATCTCCCACGGCGCATGCCTTGCCCTTTTCACACTCCCTTTTCTCATGCAGGAACACAAAGCTGTAATGTTTGGGTTGCAAACACCATTAAATGCCCCTCTTCAGCCCCCAACAGCATAGAAATATTTTCTTTTAAAAGTTCAGATCAAAGCATTTCTACTAATCCTAGGATTTATTAAAACAAACATTGTAGGCATGAGATAGTCAACAGCGTCCCTTTTACAAGATTCTTTGGAGATGGTTCTGTTTTCATACTGTTTACTGATCCGCCCCTAATTAATCTTCAGTTGCTCAGCTGCAAATTCAGCACGTCCACCTGCTCCTTCCCCACCCAGCAGACGTTCCTTTCTCCCCAGTTTCAGGCTGTAATGATAGCACCACACAGTCCCTGTCCTAAGAACAAGGTGGTTGGCTTGAAAAGCTACGTATCACCTCCCGATGTTACATGATCACATGCATTTGCAGCACAAGTCTAGCCTTTCCTCAGATGAGTAACTAAAACCAGTCATTAAGTGCTTTCAAAGAGTTTCACTGTCTTTATCCTTCCCTGCAGTCAAGGTAGTTGCCTTTGATCCAGTAACAGATCTGTGCGTATTTGAGTGGTGTAATGCGAACAGCTACATTGAAATCCTGTGGGGTGCCATTCATGTCCACCCACTGATGGCCTGAAAATATACCAATAATCTTACGCTCCCATTTGTGATTCTGCCTCTTCCACATCCTCACATACACCCCAGATCCACTGGCACCCGGCTGGGCATCGCACTGCTGGTACAACAGGTCGTACGTTTCATCTTTGACATCACAGAAACGGTAAACCAGGTTTCCCGGACGGTCATTGTCATAGCCAGAGAAGTGAATCCTCCCTCCAGGCAAGTGTCTTGCTGGTGGACTCACACCTATCTTCATAAACTTTCTTTTGTGTGGCTTCTTCAGCTCCAGCAGGGCATAGTCATAATCCATGCCAATGTCATTGGCATTGCCTTTGATCCATCCTTTGGGGACATGCGTCCGTTTCACTCGGATCCACTGGAATTTCATTTTCTCAGGCATTGCTGAGTTGGTGATATTGGACCCTTTGCTCCCATCTTTATGTTTGGGCTTTAGGAACCCCACCCGCAGTTTCTGAGCTCCTTTGACGTAACTCTTTCCATCATGGATACAATGAGCAGCAGTAAGAACATGCTTTTCAGCCACCAGTGTCCCCGTGCAACCTGTAGAGAGCTTCACCGATGTGGAGAATGGGTAATTCAACAAGAAGTCTTTCCCAAAAATGCTGAACCTGCTGTCATAGCCATAGATCTGCCTCTTAGTTCGAGATCTGCCTCGAGCCCCATCGCCGCCGTTGCTCAGAATATATATGCCCACTTCAGTTTCAGTGAGGCTACCATTAGCGTACAAGGTTTCGTAGGACAGGTAGTTCTTCACTTCTTCGTAAGTTGGCAGCGGAGAACTTTTGTGGCATGCTGGGCCACACGGAGATACCACTTCCAGTCTGGCTTCAGCATCAAACTGTGGTTTGTCCAAGTTCAGGGTAGACTGTGGCAGGATAACCGGAACTCTGTAAGACGGCCAAGTTGGCTTCCAGTGAGGACTGGAAGGCATCACATCTTTGGCAGCACACAAAAGGAGGATTAAAGTGGACAAGGCTGCCATTCTGAATGCCGGTCTGTGGAAAGCAAAAGCAAGTACAGTTATTCACCCAAACTTGCTGCAAGATTATCCCACCTTGCTAAGTAATGGCTCGCTAACCAAGTATAAATATAATAAAGGTCAGGCGATTTGAATGGAGTTAACTTACATTAGGTAGCTCAGATTTCTCAGTGTCAAACTAATGCCCTAGCTTGTGTCTTGAAACAAGTGTCCCAGGTTAACACTGAAATACAGGACATTTAACCCTTAGGTGTGCTGAGCCACCAACTCCCAGCTGACGTCAGTGGGAAGATAGAGCACTTGTCTGCACACGGCTTAAAGAAAATTCAGATTCTGTTGAAATCCACTCATTTAGAAACCAGAGCTCCCGCAAAGAGTAAACGTGTCTGTCTTCGGCCAGATTAGAATGCTCTCTGAAAGCTCCCCCCTACTCTCTGACTCCGCTGAGAGATGTCCTTAAATCTCTTCACACCATTTGCTGTCTCAGCCAGAGACATCAGGCTGATGGTAGGGACAGGTGGGGGGACAAAGAAGGTGACCTGACAGGGGCTGGGTTGCAGAACACGACCACAGGGGAGACTCGCTTCCCCTTGCAACTCACACCAGACAAAGGTTCTGCTCCACGTGGCATTGGCTCTCCCCGAGGCTTACATGAGAAAGGGTGATGTGATTACACATAGGCAGCTAATGAAGGAAGATTACAATTCTTGAGGGAATTTTCAGTTAACACACTGGCTTATTGCTTTATAAACTCAATTAATTAGAAATGCAAACCAACCCCCTCTGAGCACAGGGAGGCAAATGCGACTGTAAATGTGTTTATGAACCGCAGGCAGAGTGCCTGAGACTGCAGAGAACAGCGTGCACTAGCACTGCATCAAAAAAATGTGTAACTTCAGTTTATTTGAAAATTAGCCATACAGCTGAATCGCTGCAGGAGGCACCATGCCCTGGGCAAGAAGGCAAGCAGGATCTCCCTCACACAAAGATTATTCAAACAAAAGTTCACAATTATGTTGAGCTTACACATATTTAAAACCCTGCTGAGGTTACACTGATCACAACTGCAGGATCATTCCTGAAATGCCTCAAACAAGTAAACCAAAGCAAATCACACAGGAAATAACCACAGCTATCTAAGAATAAAAAAGAAAAATCCTTCTCTCCAATGCTTTTTGTAGGAATATGCCACCCCTAAGTTGCACCAAAAAAGACTTTGAAAGCTACAGGCTGCTGAAGTCCAATGGTGTTCAACTTAAATACTGGGCCTAGATTTTTGGTACCATCCACTTCGGGAACAGAGGCTACCATTAAAGCACAAAAAGTTTAACATATCAACTGACTCATGCAGGATATCAAAAAACTTTAAGTCCAAAAAACAGACATAGAGGAACACAACTGATGCTACTGACACACAGGGAGGCAGGTACTGACTCTTCCAGAAGTGACCACACATTCTGTTGGCAATTTTTTCATTAACAGGACATCTTTAAAGGAACACACTTCTTTTCTAGGTTAGGCTCTATTGAATGTGATATTTTATACCTAGCAGATTACTCATGCTGGCAAATACAAGCCATTTTAAACATTAATCAGAATTGCATCATTTTGGATGTCCTAAAATTGGAAAATACTTGGTATTCAAGGAAAACCACCAGCTCCTCTGACTCCTTCCACAGCAAATTTTAATATTGGATGTGCCTGCATTTTGCAAGCTATGAAATGAGAGCGTTTCACATTGGTGCAAGGATGGCACAGGGAACACCTGCTGAATTATCAAATATACTGTTACATAACAGTGACTAGGAAGACAAAAAAAAGGAAGGTAACAGGGCCAAGTGACACCACTCCATCCCCACAACAACAATATACACTGGCAAAAGTCAACTGTTAGCTGTCTGCTTGTGTCAGTGAGGGCTGCATGCAGCAGTGCTTACTGGTTTCACCATTAGAAGCTGAGAACAGACTAAATCATGGTTACACTGTGCATCAGACCAATTCCACCATTAAGAGCACGTTTGCACTTATCTGCTTCATGCCAAAATTATTCCCACATATTACATTTGAAGCTTTCCTGACACACAGAATCTCTCTAAATTGCACCACTCATGCCACTTCTTGGAGCTAAAACCCATTCATGCTAACTGAGCCTCTGCTGGCCTTTGGCTGGTTTATTTAGCTGGCAGGGGAAAATTAGAAGCGTCTTGTCAGTGGTTATTTGCACAAGCAGCCAGATTCCCTCGTGCCTGTCAGCACGGCGACCTGATGAAGGGATTGTGTGCCCAACAGCTCCTCTGCTTCCTCCGAGATTATTACCTGGCCTGAGAAGAGAGATTACCTCTCCCTGCAACCTACTCTCCCTTACCTCCCCACCATCACCACCACAGCACCGCCAGCACTTGGAAGGGCAGCTTCAGACAGCAGAGGGCAGCCGCCCTATGAAGAGAACAAGACAGGAGATGGGACTCGAGCTGGTCCCAGGAAAAAGGCTTCAGAAGATGGTATTTGTGTCCGTGCTGTGCTGTGTAAAGTGGTACTTAGTCCGCTTTACGTCTCTGAGCAAGCCCTCCGAACCCCCCTCCCCTGCTGCTTCTGTGCTGCGATGACATTGCAGCTTTAGGGGATAAAAAAGCCTTTTCATCAGTTACAGAACTTTTCTATTATTTAAAATGTGATCTAAACCTGACAATAAAATACAGTTATGAGTTTATACCTGACTGTAGAAGCTAAACAGTGCTCACAAACCCAGGCATTTATTGAAGTCTTCATAGTTATATCCCATCTGGAGACATAACTGGTACTAAATCAGATCTGGGCAGCAATAAATAGAATAAATACGTATTATTTGTAACACGATGCAAATTAGTGCACAGTGCCTCCTTCTGTGTAGATCCTTCCTCTTAAAAATGGAGGAATTGAAAAAGCAGCCTACATTTAAACAGAGACTTTCCAGTAAGGCTCTTCTTTCCTTTTACTTTCTCTTTTCCTTTTCATTTGAAACAAAACCAAAAAGCTGCAAAAAAACCTCAGGGTTAAAACTCTCTGTCCTCAGCTATTTACTCGTGGGTGACCCTGAGAGGTGTTTTCAAATTGAACAAACTGGTAAGGAGTGAGCACTTCCCTGCACGGCTATCACAGGGCAGTACTGAATGAATTACGATGTGCTGCTCTACTGTAGCTCTGCTCTTCTGTTTCTATTTAAACTGTGTCATAAACTCAATCCACCCTTTGACTCAGCACAAAGCCCTGCTCTGACATCCAGCCTAGGAACCCCCTAGAAGCGGTTTGTACATAATCACACTCACTAATGGCATTAAAATTGTTCAGAGAATGGAAACAGTGACAGCTACCCCGGGGCTCCCCACACCGCTAAAATACTTTACAGACACATTTTCCTGCTTGCTATGGGCATTCACGCTCCAAGATAGATGCTGCTGAAAGAAAACTGCCCTGTTCAGGATGGACATGAATAATTTTCTAATAAGCAAGTAATTTTTCTGCAAGAGTTCACTACTTCAGGGGTGGTTCTTGTAATAGATGGCTAAATAACAATAAATCTTGGATCATCTAGCCCATGAACCGAACAGTCTTCATTACATTTTGAAATGAAGAAAGTTTTTCCACAGTGCTGGAAGCCAGAAAGATTAACATAGCAAAAAAAATGAAGGGAGAAAACCAAGACAGCAAGAGAGGAAAACCTGCCTCAAACCAAATTATAAAGGAGAACTAAATCACTGTCAGTGCCGTGCCAAAATACCTCTGCTGCTTTTCCTGGTCACAGAACTTGTTAAAACACAGCAAAAATACTGGAGTTGCACTTTAATAACTACAGAAGCCCTACTGCCATTAAAATCTAACAACTCTATTAGCCTGCCTGAGATGCCTAGGGTGGTGTGAGGGTTACACTTCCTTACCTGCTCGACTGAGGGCTGTAGGAAGAGATGCCTTGGAAAACCTGAAACTAACTTTGATAATGGCAGGCCACGGGTGTGTCTATTAACATACACACTGGGCACAGCGTCTATTTTGGCACGTATGTCACTGACATGCACACACAGAGAAAACAGATCATAGTATGTGTTTCCATTTAGTCCAGTTCCTAGGACTGCCTCCTTTCACTCTCGTTTTTTCCTTCTTTCTCTTTCCCTGCCTGTCAAGCAGCTTCGGCATCACAGTACCAGAACAATCTGCATTACAAGCAGAAAGTGATGGTCAGTTTGAATAACGGGGCAAGCTGTAAGAAGGACCTACATCTCCAAGGCTTCCAAACCACCTGAGTGACGGGGCAGCTGCACAAGCTGGGTCGCGGTGGGACCGTACCAACTCCTCGGACCTCGCCCGGGGCAGGAGGCAAAAAACAACTGCCCCAGGCTCCAGCAGCCGCTTCACTGAAGAGATCGTGTCACGTATGTCTTAAAGCCACCCCAAAAATACTAACGTTCTCAGACACAGTGATGAATCCAAGTATAGGACCGCAGCGAAGCGCTACCTTCAGACGCCTCCCAAGCGTGAAAAGCAGCAAAGTCGAATTTTATCTCAGCTGTTCCCTCCCCCGCCGTCCTTTCAGAGTTGGTCACCGGCAGCGGCGCCGGCCGCCGCAGCGGCGGACCCGCAGCGGGGACCGCCGGGGAGCAGCCGCGATCGCCCTTTTGTCGCCGGCGCCGCCGGAGAGGCGGCGCCCGGTGCGCTCCGGTGGATGCGAGCGGGGTTAAACATTAAGCCCTGCGCGGAAGGAGCGCTCGCC
>VZTD01001938.1:563869-595271 GCA_013397725.1 Rhagologus leucostigma
CGCGCCGCGCCCCTCCCCGGCCGGGCCCGGGCCGGCCCTCCGCGCAGGCTTTCCCCGCGGGCCGCCGCCCCGGTGCGTCCTGTGCCGCGTTACCTCCTTTTTTATTCTTTTACTGCTATTTTCATTTATTTCCCGAGGAAAAACATAGGGGTTTTCCCCCATCCTTGTTTTTGTTCGCGGTGTTCTGGCACTACGGGCAGCTCAGGGGCTGCCGTCCCGGTGCGAGATGTTGGGGTGCAGCCCGTGGCACCTCTGCAGCCCCGAGGGCAACAGCCTCTTTGTCCTCGGTGTCTGGGTCCCCAGATCGCTTTTCAGAGGGTCCCTAGGAGTGGCGTGAACCCCCGCGGTCCCTCCTGCCTCCGCAGGGCATCAGCTGCAGGAGCTCTGCGGTCGGTCACCCATGTTGCCTCATCAGGCGGACATTTAAATTTAATTGTCCGACACATTGTTTGCATGGGTTTTAATTACTCATCCTTCCTGAATCCTTGTAATGATATCTGGCAAGAAAAGAGGAAGCCGGGGCCAAGAAGGCAAAAATCCTGCAATGTTTTAACTCTACAAGAAAAAGTCACAAAAGTTTTTTCAAAATTCCCAGCTGATCACCATTATTCCAGAAAGGAAATATAAATTTCATAGGAATCAATTTATTTGCAGCCTTCTACTGACCTCTTCACCGTGCTGCTGCTGTTACAAAGGATGAGGAGAGCCTGAAGCAAAGCAAAACTTTTGCCTCACCCATGGACAATCTGTGAAGAGCTGAAATATGACAGGATCTTACATTCTCAGACACAATTTTTCTAATTTGCATTTGTTTGGCCCTAGCACCATCCCTGTCTGGGTCTGCGGAAAGATTTTACCAAATGAGTGCAAAAAGCATGTACTACATTAAAAAAAAAAAAGATGTAAGTACTCAGACAAATCTTTATCAACTATGAGTGGTTAAAGAGAACTGCAGTGTGAGGAAGAGGTGAAGACGTTCCCAGTGGTAAAGGACAGATGTCTCCAGCAGAAACACAGCTAGAGAATACAACTGGCGTTGGGGAAGGCCTGGTGACACCAGTGCAGCTGCTTTTGGGCCGTGAGGGAATGACCATGCAACAGTGAGGCAGAGCCCTGGAGTATCAGCAGGCAGCAGACCAGTCAGGCTCTGTCTGCGATGCCATACTAACCATAGATCCCTTCCTGATCTGACTCTGTGTCTAATCACATCCCGACAAGATGTGCAGTCCCACTGCTCAGAAGCTTTGCCCTGTACACACACATCTGCTGCTGTGCATGGATGGAAGGGCTGGCCCATGCCTCACAGGGGTGAAAATGTTGTGAGGTTTGGTTAGAGTGGGTCTCAGGGCTGCAGCAGTGGTCCAGGTGGCTTCTTGCTTTCCATGGACATGAAGCCTCTTGTGTCACAGCTGCCATACGTGCTCCGGGGCCTTCCAGACACAAATTCAGATAGACACAATCCTAGATGATATGATGCTGATAGAAGTTTTTGCAGCAGATGGGGACAGAGATACAGAGATGCTAAGATGTGTATAGTGGGACTCACCTCACTTAATTGTAGAGGTTTGGGATGCCCTGGGCTAACCGTGATACAATACAGGACTGCAAACCTTCTCTGCCTGAAGCAGCAGCAGTGGAAATTGTCCTTGCCTGTGGCAGGGTGTTTGTAACTAGAAGATCTTTGAGATCACTTCCAACCCAAACCATTCTATGGTGATGTGATTCCATAAAGTGTGTCTCTATGTGCAACATAGATGGGTGAATAAGAACCACAAGGCTTGGTGTCTACAAGCCCCCTCCTGAGAATGAAACCTTAAAGCAAATGCTGGGCAAAACTTTCATGACAAAACGAGTGGAGAAGAATGGTAAGTTTGAAATTTAGTTATGAGACATTTTGTTGTCATAAAAACTTCAACATTTTATTAGTTTTACTGTATACATTAAACCATATGCTCAGAAAAGACAGTTTGTCTGGCCTGTCTTCATGTCTACCTTAAGAAATAATGAACTACTGTGCACTTCTATCGAGCATCAAAATATGATGTTTTAGCTTTCTAATTCAAAAGAGGAAAAAAATATCAAATACAGATTCCTTTTTCCCCTATGTGTATAATTCTTAAGAAACAAGAGCTCTGGCAAAATTGGGCTGCACAAGATTTTTTTTAAAAGAGAGTGAAGTCCAAAATCTGAATATTACTGTGAGCCATTGTTGAGGCAAAGAGCAGTAAGTGACAACATACGTAAGGGTGAAGAGGTATTAGCTGTACTATATTGTCAAGTGATAACACACACGCTGACTTTTCAGCACCCTGTGAGTAAGCTGAAAATGAAACAGTCTACAGGTGGGAGCCCTAATGAATGGCACTGTCAGGAGATAATTTCTCATGGTTGAAGAAATCTTTTATTCTGCAGGGAAGTGAAGTAACCTGGCATTGTGGGCCTGTGCCAGATTCCGCTGCAGACAATGAAGTGATTTCAGAGGCCACTGAGTCTGGAAGGAAGAATGACAACCCACAGTTGGCTCAAATGAGTCTCTCCATTGCTCACTGCTGATGCAATGCAGAAGAAAAGTCCTTGGAGTTCCCCACTGCAATGGCAGCTCTCCAGCCGGCTCCCTCTACTCTCCCTGGGACACAGACCCCTGCTCACTCACGCCCTGTTTCCTGAAGTGCTTTTCAACTGTGAGAGAAGATTAAAGGTGAAGACACTCTCTATCCCTCTAAAAACAGTCTGTTTCAAAGGCAAGAATGATGCAGACTGGGGCTTTGGAGAAGCAAGTCCTTTCCTCATCCCTGCCCCTACTTCAGTTCAGGATTTCAGGATGGCTCTGGTGCCACAGTTCCCAAATCTGTGCAACAAGTGTGAGAGCATATCCTATCTCAATGAAGTGTTATGATGATAATTACAGTGGTGACTCTCCCATGACTGAGTGCTGTGCTGATGGGAAGGGGAAGGCCAGACATTCACCTCAGATGTGCTGCACCACAAGGTGATACCACCAGGAGAGAAGGAACTCTTCCTCAGGTTCTTCAAGACTGTGGATGCAAGGGTGGTGGGGGAGGTACTTATTCCTAGTTCTCAGAAGCAAAATGCTTTTACTGTCAGCTCTGGAAGGAAGTGCGTGAGGACTGGGAATCTGAGTTGTTTAGTTTATGGAAAAGATTGCCAAGTGGGAAAACTGACAGCTGAATGTATACAATATCCTTCCTGTGTTGGCAAAAATCTTGTCATCAGCAAGAGTGACACTGTGGAGCAGCATGGAGGAGGACTGTAGCCTTGGAGAGGATTCCACTGATGAGTAAAGACAACTAAAAGCTAGTAATGACCAATCTAGGTTCCTTTTGAGGTCTTAAGGGGCCACCTCAGAGGGCAATTAATTACATCCTAAAATGGAATGTAAGTTAGGCCAGACAATCGTTCCTTAAAAGCACTCATTTTATTCTGCTGTCTATCATGAGAGGTTAAATCTAACTTTTTGGTGCCTACAGTTACATGAAGTGAAGCCCACTCAGTGTGTCTGTCTTCTTCCTGGATGGATAGGGATATTTGAGCATTTAGCTGCAATTCACTCAGACAGGGGAAGGTTTCTACTGCACAGGTCCACCTGCAGACATAACTGTGCAAATAATGGGCTTTGCCTGAGAAAACTCAAGCTTTACAGAAAATTTCTAAATCTATTGGTAAATTAATCTACTACTATGGTAACACCTGGTCATCTTGCATGGGAAACACAAGAGGTAACAGTGGACTGAAAATACAGTACATTTAGGAATAATTTTGTAGCTGTTTCCCCCCCTACCAGAATTCTCAACTTAAAGGCTTAATGGGATTATCCTGTCTGTCAGATGTGGCGTGGTATTCTCTAAATAGAGTATATTATGTAGAAAGTTTCGATCAAACTATGAGGTGCATAGAAGGAAGAAAAAGAGGATTAATATTTTGAATTTAGCTTGTTTCAAAATTCACAGCTGTATATATTATATATGCTCTTAACTAGAGAGAATTCCTACTATTCATATTATTGAAAACATTTCTGTTAAGTGATATTTAAACTAACAGTACCTCTTAAATTTCATGATAGTGAAAACTTGTTGAAACAAAACAGACATCTGGATTTGCTCCAGCAAGACTGAGATTCTTTTAAGACACTGCATCTTCACCGTTTGAATAAACAGCATATCACTACAGTGAAGTAATCCCAAAATGACACCTTAAAAATAAAACATCCACTGCAACTTCACTCCCTGAGAACTTCAGGAATTTCCTGAAAAAGGGAATCTTCAGTATTATGCAAAATTGGATTGAATTCATCACTACTGTTTTTGTTTTCATGCCAACCGGTGTGTGTCTGCTGGGTTTAGATTCTGGTGGTGGTGTCACTTCTCTGTCTGGCAGTTTCGAATCCACTATGTGCTCATTTACTAATAGTGAGCTGTAACATTTTCTAAGTGCTGTGTGTGACCATGAAGCTACTGTATACTCACAAGGTCGTCGAGAATATTAGTAGACATCTTTTCAGCTCCAGTTGGAGATAATACTCACCTCATGCCCAGCTTGTTTAAAGAGAATCCCTTATTCAGTGCACACAGCAAAACAGAAGGTTCTCCCCACAGTGAGAGCCCACCCTGCAGAGCAGGGAAAGGCCTTTCCTATACCACTGTACAGCCAGAATTGGTGGCATTTCCAGCAAGATGCTTGAGCTCATACTAATTTTGACACCTGGTCATCTTGCAGCAGCAGAGAGAGGCATTGAAGTTAGCAGTGTGACTCTGAGGGACTGCATCATATTTCAGACTATTTCAGACTCCTAGCTATGGTCTAAACAAGGTGATGTTCTTGTCAAGATCATCCTGCAATGGATGTAGGCCCTGTGGGGACATCAAAATCAGGTCTATCTCCCCATCTGAGAGAGGCAAAGAAAAAGGAAAACTAGTCAGGGTTTGGGAGGATTTTATTGAGTGGTTCTGTCTCAATTTCTTGGTCAAATAAGCTTTTGCTGGTAGAATTTCTGTGAGTCCACATTACATCGCATGGATCAGTGCTTCTAAGGGAAATGAACATGAGGGTCCAAGGCATGCAGGAGGGCTATTTAGGCATCAAAGCCAGCACATGGGACCATCTGAAAGTGGCTTCTGGTCTGAAACGTGAAGAGGAGTCATAGTAGAACCAGGAGAGGTCAGTTATGATTAGTTTGGGAACAAGTAAACAAAATCAGCCTTGGCTAATTTTAGCCATCTAAAAATTACATCAATAGCCTAGGGAAGGCCATCTTTAAGTAGAGGAGAGGAGGCAATTCAGCCCACCCATGTTGGATGCTGATGTTATTATGGAGTTAGGTCTGGAATTATTTTCTCTTGGGCATCAATAGAGGCAGGCTAGACAGCTTTTGTGGAGTGGACATTTGACTCTCAAAGTGAGATGGCAATATGCTATTCACAGTTAAGTGCTCCTCACCATAATTGCTCTTGGGTGGCTGTTGTTCACATCTTGTCAAGATGAACTTGGGTTGTTTTCTAAATCTAGTGTATTCAACTGTAAAGAGAATGATGATTTTTCTCCCAAATAAGCAACCTGTTTCACTAACCTATGATCCTTTTCCTTCCCGTGTGACAGATGACATCTTTCATTTGCAAGGTACTAATTGCAGTTTCGTGCTTCTCAGCTGTGACTGCAGCTGCAGGACTGTATTTAGTTCTGGCTGCCTAGCTCCACGTGAGACGTAGATAACTTGGAGATAAATAAGAAAAGCAAAGTACATTAAAGGTGAATAAAGGAAACTTGCATAGTTTATCATAGGATGAATCTAACAGTCTGCACTTGCAGTGCAGAGCGTATAGGACCCTACGGAGGAATTATTTCATATGGCACTAAGGAGTATAATGACAAGAGTTTAATGCAAGGAGATTAGAAAAGACATATTTGGGCTAAACATTACCAGAAAAATCTCTGACTGTGCGAATTGGTTGTGAAATAGTATCCCAGGGGATTTCTGCCCCTTGACCCCAGGATATATAAACTGTGTGAGGCAAAACATTAGGAATGGGAAACTATCCTGAATATCATGTAGCAGTTTAGGCAATCCAATAGACCTTTCCCAGCACTAATTACTGCAATCTACAGATCAAAGCCTAGAAGATAGGCAAACCATTTGATGATATGTCTTGCAGAGATATATCCCATGAGGAATATTTATAGCAAGTCTTATAACTTCTTTGTGACAGTTTGCCTTTGAGTGCATTTCAAAGCTCAAAGATGAATATATAAAAACAACCCTGTGCTGCTCCATACAACGAACCAGGTGCTTCCTGGTAGTCTATAAATACTTTTTCTCTATCTCCAAAATGTCAAATATGTGCACCCAGCCTATACTCTTTCATTTAACCTGGATTCTCTTTGGAACCAAGGAGAGAGATTTAAGTGGAAAAATTTAGTTTTTAATGACATGTATACGGCCTCACACAAGAAAAATCAGATAAAGGTACAGGCACTACAAACTCAAGTCTGGGACCAGGTCTGCACCAGGAGCTGAGTCATGCATCAAACCTGTAGATATAATTTAGAATTTCACATTACTTTCTAATTCTCATTGAAAATACGAACTAAGACAAGCAGAGTATGGGTATCTACCTACATTTATCAATAGCCTAAGACAGTAAGTCTGAGAGGCATCCTGAACAACTCCGTGGCAACATTCCATGGCCACTTTGGCAGGAGACTTCCTGAGACAGAAAAGGAGTGAGCAGCACACCCAACAAAGACATCCACACAGGTACACCTAGAATTGTAGTTTAGCTGCTCTCAGGAGAATAAAGGTCCTTAAATTTCCCTCACCCCAGTTTATTAGTAGGAACTATAACTACTTGTTGGAGTAGTAGACGTGGGCAATGAGGAAAGACCCTGTCCAGAAGTACCTTAGGTGATGCAAAACATTTTGGTGTTTCATTTGTAGTCAAGTTACCCACTTGAAGAGGGTTTTATAGCTGGGATGAAGCATTGAGATCCAGCATGACATCCTGCCTTACCCATGGAGTTCTCTGCCCCTGGTTGCCAGTCTTGTTTGAGCTAGAAAGACATTTTAAAGAACAGTCAGTCTTGAGTTAAAATTATCACAGTGTAGGTGTACATTACAGCCTTTGATTCATCATTGTCTAGTTATTTCTATTTATACTTCAGCTGTTTAGCAAGATATCTTAAGGTCAAAGGCCCTAAAAGTCCTAGTGTACTGTATCAGTATATATATACTACATAGATATACTATATATGTATCAGTACTGTTATTCTGAAACCTGCAGTTACATCAAAAGCTGAATTATACTTTGACAAAGTCTGTTTCCATAACTCTTAATTACATTACTTTGATCCTTTGTGAAATATATTGTCAATCTGATTATGTGATCTGAGATTGAAATCAAGTAGAAAAGCCCACAGTTATCTGGGTAATTCCATATATCCTATTCAAATACTCATATCACCCTCACTTTCTGCCAAACTTTTACAGTTTTCCTTCTGTTTTAGGACTAATTGAAAATTGACAGTAATGGTCAAGAAATCTTGAAAAGTTTCTGGAAACTTGTGATTCTAAAATGTCTAATTTTAGAAATGGCTGTGAGCAACAATATTTCGTTATTGGAATTATACCTTTGTTAACTGGCAAGGCTAATATATATTTTCTGTGTTGATTTTTAGTCAAGGTAACTGTTGTAAGTAATTTTTATACAGTCTCACTGTCACTGTGGGAAATCCACAAGAAATCATTCACCCTAAGTCACTTTCTCTATACAGTGCAGAGAGAAGTTTTAAGTAGATACTTATCCTGTGGTTCAAAAACATTTGAGATTAATGGTTTCCCTTACCAGAGACAGAAAAAGCTGATGCCCTTTCTGGCATACAATTTCTGCTATTTTGAGATCACTACTTGCTGTTTTAGTTGTAGCAGATGATTTAAACTGTCTGGTCACAGAAATCCTGCCACTAGATTTGCTAATACCTGTTAGGTCAAGTTGATGTTTATTAATGACCAGGCAAATTCTTTTTGCTTATTTTCCAGACTGAGTATTAGCTTAAGAAAATTAGATATTTTCTTCCTTGCAAGTCTGGTGGTTGCTTTGCTGATTCCTTTCGTGGTGTTTTAAATTTGTGTTAATGAGTGCTTTTGCTCTACTTTCACTCTGCTCTTTTTCTACCAGCTTAATGCCTCAGCCTGGTCTCAGAGAAGTCTGTATGCCTCTCTCTTGATTTGGAGCCCATATAACTGTACATTTTCCTAGGAAAGGTAGGGAATATTTCTCAGCTTTAACTTCAGTTATTTAGCTTGCTCTTACCTGGCTTCTGCCTAGCACTTACCAGTTCTTCCAGATCACTGAAGCTTTCTTTCTAGTGGCTCCCTGCTGACATCTCTACTCCCAGTAGCACATGGGATAACTTGTTATTAGTATTCATCTAGAGCATCAGTAGTCATTAAATCTATTTAGAGAACCACAGAATATTTTAGGTTGCCCCTAGAAGTCTGTTAGTCCAACCTCCTGCTCAAAGCAGGACCAAGTCCAAAGCTGAGCCTTAGATTTCCCTTTTAAGACCAGTAAACCCTCTCTCTTGCAGAATATCCAGCAAGGACCATCCTCTGCCTTTGAACAGGTTGTGATTTCTTTACAGGAACATACAGCCTCACAGGCTGAGACTTCCACGGTGATCTTTCCCGTACCGTCTGTTCTTTTCTAAGCATCTTCTGTGTAGATGGCTGAAGAAAACAATTAATAGCAAGTTTAGTGGTTATGTGCAAGAGTGGCTTGATTCTGCTCTCATAGACAAGTGAAAAACAAAAATAGAATCACAAAATGGTTTGAGCTGGAAAGGATCTTAAAGATCATCTAGTTTCAGTCCCCCTGCCATGAGCAGGGACACCTTCCACTAGACCAGGTTGCTACATCCAACCTGGCCTTGAACACCTCTAGGGATGGGGCATCCACAATTTCTGTGGGCAACCTGTGCCAGTGACTTGGCCCCATTACAGTAAAGAATTTCTTCCTTATATCTAATCTAAACTTTCTTTCTTTCATATTGAAGCCATTCCCCCTTGCCCTGTCACTACATGCCCTTGTAAAACGTCCTCAGCTTTCTTGCAGGCCCCTTTCAGGCACTGGAAGGTCACAATAAGGTCACCCCAGAGCCTTCTGTTCTCTAGGCTAAACAACCCCAACTCTCTCAGTCTTTGGTCATAGAAGAGATGTTCCTTCCCTCTAGTCATCTAGTAGCTCTCCAGCAGATCTGTGTCTTTCTTGTGCCGAGGAGCCCGGAGCTGGATGCAGCACTGCAGGTGGGGTCCCATGAGGGCCAAGCAGAGGGGCGGGATCACCTACCTTGCCCTGCTGGCCACGCTGCTTCTGATGCAGCCCAGGATACATTTGGCTTTCCAGGCAGCAAGCACATATTGCCAGCTCATGTCCGGCCTGCCAGGAAAACAAGCAACCTTTTCTTCTTACTTTCTTCCAACATCCAATCAAAAATATTTTCCTGAAAATTTTCATATGTTGTTTACCATATTTTATTTATTTATTTACTATGTCAAAGCTGGCTTGACACATCTGTGGCATACAGAATGTTAATTTCCTTGAGAACTTACTCAAGTTCCGTACTCGCATTGAAGAGATGGGTTGAATAAAGTGAATTAGGGTGAAATGTAAGAGCTTGTGAAGTGCAGGAGATTGAGTTAGATAATATTGTGTATCTTATACTGTATCAATCTGAAACTGTAAAAGACATGGATTATAATAAGCATGAAGTCCTGATACAAAAGGTACAACCTGCATGCATAACTCAATGTACACTAACTTTACTGATTTGGAGACACATCATTAACATATTTGAAAATAAATACTTCACAAGCACTTGTTAAATATTTCCTGTGTTGCCAGCATAGAGGAATAAGGATACAATTCTCCATTGTACTGCAACAGGCATGATTATAAATGGAAAGGCAGTTTTAAAATAACGAATTCTCTATTATGTCCCATTAAAAGCCAGCTGTTTGCTACCAGCAATGAACACTGAAGGGTCTGTAACAGCAACACTCCAAGTTATACTTTATCTAAGTGTACACTGCTTATAGTGTTGGTAGTATATGCTGGTAGTGCTGACCTGTTCCATCATATGACTTTCAAACAAACTCTCTTTTACCCTTGCTGTAAAGCTAAGTGCATTTTTTTTCAAAGTTCTTAGTAAATAATCGCCAAATCTCCATTTACAAAAATAGAATGCAGCAGAAATTCCTAACCGAGGCTTTGGGTCTGGATAAATGGTTGCAAATGTTTAAATATTTGATTGGAGAAAAGCCAAATTTCGAATGTCATGGAGAGTGGCCAGTGCAAAGCATCCAATTCTTCTACAGGACCTGAATGTTGGAGCGGGAGCTAATTGTTTACCCAGTCTGTCTGCCCGGGCAAACAAGCTCCTGGAGGCTCATTTCTGTGAGTCTGCTCAGATCCCCATTCCTCAGCCTTTATGTACTTATTAGGCTTACAATAAACGGCACTGAGGCAGGCGCAGACGCTAACAAAGACGGGAAATGCCAGGCCTGGCCAGAATGAAATCAGTGTGTCGTGAATGCTCTTGCTCTGAATGTGAATACGTAGCTTCTGTTGTGAGGGCAGCGGAGTGGCAGAAGGAGGGTGAGATGAAGTTGAATCCCCTGTACTCAGCTCGCCGAGGAAAGCTGACAGCTGACTGAGCCCTGATTAAAACCTGTCAACCTGATCCTGCAGGCAATATTCTCACTGAAATAAATGGGAGCTCTGTCTGATTAGGAACAGTATTGTATTATGTTGGTTCATACATTATTTGTATTTCTCTGGAATCCATGAGTCTTAACTCCGTTTGGAACTGCACTATGCTATACATTATAAAAATGAAAAATAAAAGATACTTTCTCGCTCTATTTTGCGATCACGATAGGAAAAAATAGTCTATCTGTCTAAGTTTGCACACTGTGTTACTGGCACAACTTGGAATAGAGTCAGTATCCCAGAACTCCCTTCCAGTAGGTAATATTACTCTAATTTAATTGGGTTTCTCAGCTGCATCCCTAACCTTAGGACTTAACTCCCTTTTGAATTTCATATTCTTCCATATTCCTCATAGTAGTTTCAGGAGACTATCAGATTCTGTAATACCACCCCATGTGTCATTCAGTGAAGGACAGAACTTTTAATTTGTCTCTAATGTGCTTGAGGAGATAATAAATTTTTGGAACTGATTTTCTTACTTCCTGGAAATGTTTGAGGAACAGAAAACAAAAGAAATGTGGAGCTGGAAAACAGCAGCTTTTGAGGTTAACCTGTTTATCTCCGAAAGTTATCTGAGGAGCTGTTTGTTTCCTCATGGTGGTTAATTAATGTCGTAGTTTGACAGAGATCATGAAGTGTGGGAATTGAAGAAAGACTCTCAGTTTAGGAAACAAGCTTTGTGATTTCCCTTGGGGATCAGTGGTGTACTGTAGCATCAGAGAGACCTCTTGAGCATCAGTACCCTGCTCCTTTAGCCTGCAGCAGTGCCTGTGCTGAGGCAAGGGGATGCCCAGGTCTTCCTCACTCACTCAGTTTCTGGCCTTTCTGCTGAGACAACTGATAAATATGTCAAAAAGTGGTGCTGTTGGAAGATGAATCTATATTACAAGCCTGTGTCTCCAGATTGCCAGCTGGCAGTAACTCTGGTCGCTGCTGCCTTGGACCTGATTTCAATGCCTGACAAAAGGGGAAAGCTCCATGTGCCATTGTCTGGCTCTGTGAAGAAGCTCCTCTGGCTCTTTTCTAACCCACCGAGGAAGACTTTAAAGTGGGTTCATCTGTGTATGGAGATGAAATCGCAGAGGAGACAGGGCACTGGAGAGGCCCTTACGCTCCCCAGAGGCAGAGGACTTCCTGGGGAGTCCCTGAATACTAATACACCACCTAGGAGGAACTGGAGGACTGAGCGGCTGCTGAGCTATGGCATCACTGCAGTTACAGAGGTGTGGTGGGATGTTTGCGTGGCTGGAGTGCGTGGATGTACTCAGGTGGAGCTACAATGCATGCATCTCACTCTTCAGGACATACAGAGAAGATGGGAAGTAGGCTGTGCTCATTGTCAAGGAGAGCTCTAATGTGCAGAATGACTAGGTATCTCCAGAGGTCCTTTACAAACTAAATTTCTCTACAATTCCCCGTGATGCATTTTCCTTGGAGGATTATTCCTCAGCCTCACAGATCCCTCATCAGGAGCCCAGCCCACATTGCCTATTTTCCCTTGTCACAGTTTATTCCCCCTGCATTCTGCTAGAAAACATTTTTCCCTCTTGGTCACTTGCCAAAATTAGTGATTAAACTGGAATTATGAAGACACTGCCAAGAAGACAAGTTTCTGGCATCCTCTGCTGAAAAATCACTTGTGTCTGGGGATCTTGATCAGGATTTAGTTTTCATTTTGTAGTCTCACATTCAGTTGCTTCTTGCAAGCATTGAGTTTCTAGAGGAAAACAGAGTTAAATGCTAAGAGTAGAAGTAGGACAGGTTTTCTGAACTAGAAGTCGACATTTTAGTACTTTGAAATATTAAAAGCCCAAAAGTCTGTTAGGATGCAGTCACAACAAGAATTTAAAGCTGTGGGTCTCATGGAGGGATGGACTGGGATAGAAGCTACTAAGAGAGAGGAATAGGATAAACAATGGGAGTTACACCTATACTGACATCTCCAAGTTGCTTTACCCTTAACTGAACCTTCCTTGAAATGCCTGATGACCTTTTTTCTCCCCTAGTCCTTCATTTCTCCTCTGGCCTTCTGGCCTCAGCCCTGGAGCCATCAGAAGAGGGAGCTTTTGCCCATGCTGCCCGGAAGCCCGTAATCATTCCCATGCCCAGCTGCAGGCAGGATAATTTTCTGTTGTTACAGCAAATAGTAACCTGGAATAAAAATTCATGTTAAAGCAGCTTTGCAAACCATTATTTAAAGGAATACTACAACCAGAGCCATAGCATAAAGACATGCCTTGTGAAATTTTGAAAGCACGCATTTAACCTTTTTCTTAAAGCCTTTCAGAAACTACTCAGACCAATCACTTTGCCTATTCAATTATATTAATTTAGAGCGGATGAAAACTTATGTCCAAGGATAAAAGCAGTTAATTGTTTTATTAAATTGTGGTTTCAATGCAGTGGATAGGAAGTACATAGTTTCACGGTTAACTGCTCTGGATAGTTCCTACAGCCTCTTCATTATTTGGATGCCAAGCCTTCTAGACCCTGTCACAAATAGCCTTCTGGAAGTTAGAAGACTGGAATGGACGGTGGTTGCCACCTTAATTCTGCGTTTATGTTTTCCAGTGATTTCCAAGGAAGAGTTCCTTTGGCACTGAACTGGGAGTGACTGCAGATTGGCAAAGCCTTTTTCACTTAATGATTACTCTGTGGTCAGAAGACAATTTTTCCACAAGAGATTTTTCCGAGAAGCTGAACGCAGACAAATTCAAATGCTCTGTGGAGTTATGGAACTGGACACTGCTCCTGTCTGCCAGCATCAGAAAGGGAATGGCAATAAGCAAATGATAAAGCAAGCTGTGTATAGGTAACTGTGCTGATACTTTATTTTTTCTGTCTCTGATCTTCCCAGTATAGGATCCAGATCTTTGTGTGGAGAAAAGAAGCTGTACAAATTAGGAAGGATGCACAACACTGCCATAAGGGAATTTGGACCAAGTTACCTGCAGCTAAGAGGTGCAATTTGACAGAGTCTGTAGGGATCCAGTGCAGTGCAGAGAGCAGCTGAAACCCTGGGCTGCAAAGAGGAGTTACTGGGATACAGAAATCAGAGCAAAATCACATGAGAACTTGAATGTCTCAAGGACAAGGAGCCAGTGGCCAGGCAGGGGTTTGTGCCAACTGTCCTAAAATGTCAGCATTGCTCGTGCTCCATGGCTTGGGGACACATTATCTTTTCTGGGTCAGGCAGCCTGAAAATATCCCTCTGGTGCAAACAGGTGATCCAAAACCTGGCAACTCAGCAACTCAGCTAGTCCCATGCCCTATGTATATGCCTCTGTGAACATGCTGCAACATAAGGCTGGACTTACATACTTGGCTAATAGCAAGAGGGGACACAGATACACAGCTTGTGTCATCTGGAGCCAAGGAGGAACTGAGGGCAGTGCTCATGAGGAGATCAGCTGCCTCCACAGCACCCCCCCAGGTAAACCCTCGCTGCAGAAAGACAGCTTATTCCTCCATCACAGATATCAGTGCTGAGGTCTCCTCAAAGCAGAAGACTTTTTTACTGAAAGTCATTTTGCACTGTCCCTGGAAAAGTGTCACTGTGGAAAGTTTCTATCCACGTTTTTGCTGGGTTGTACCAAGCATATATATATGTGTGTATATATGTGTGTGTGCGTGTGTGTATATTAGCTGTGTCTCTCACTGGACTGCTGACACTGTATAGGAGCAAGTCAAAGGACATTTGGCTTATTAGCTGGATTTCGCCAGGAGAAGAGCTGCACATTTATTTCATCTACCTACTGATAATGCAGCTACAATTAAAGCATCTACGACTGCCTGAAAATATTCTGACATCATTTTTTCTGGTTTCATCTACATTCGGAACTTCCTCTATAACAGTAGTGACTTTGATGATATTTTGGATTGACCTCTTTGACTGATTTTTTATTTCACAACAACTTGTTGTCTCCAAACGTATTTTGTTCTATATTACATTGTATTAATACTCCCAAAAGCTAAAGTCATAATAGTAGTCTTTGTTCTCACCATAATAGAACTGACGTTAAAATGCTGGCATTTCATGTGGAATGGAAACTTGAGGTTTCAGATAGATCTAATCACTTTTCATTAATCCCTTATTTTAATATAGACTAAAACATTAGGGGCAGGGACTCACACTTGTTCTGTAGAATCCAGCTGTATTCTCATAAAAGCAGGAAGATATGGTTGTTTCATAAAATAATCTGAACCTCCATGAAAAATTTGGTTGGAAATCAGAAAATGTACTTCCAGCCAAAATCAGTCAATAGAGATTCTGTCTCTGTTTGCTGCTCAGATAAATTTGAACTTCACATGTCATGGTGAGGAAAATTGAATACATTAACATTGATGAGCGAGGTTGGCAAGCTGTCTCAATAAGCTGTTTGGAGTGAGGAACAATGTACACAGCTACACTTACTACCCCTTTCACTTCACTGAGTGAACTTCCTCCTCATTTTCTGGGAAACTCTGTTGGAGGAATGATTCTGACCAGCTTTTTTATTTATAGCCACAACAAAGCCAAAGTTTTTGAGTTTTTGCATCTAATGAAATACAAAACACAGTGAGGAACTCAGAACGACAGCACCTTCTGGTAGATAACCATTTGCACAGTCTTTGCTAGTTGAGAGTTGGAAAGAAAAATTTTCCCATGCCAAGGAAAGGTGAGAGGGGACACTAGTTTAGCTTGCATCACATATCTTTTCCAGAGTCACAAGCCAAACCACTGCTATAGATTTCCCCCCTCCCACTCACTGGGCTTTCTAATGAGAGAAATATCTTCCCATGGAAAGCAGTGGTTATACAGTCACATGGAATCCTGCCTTACTCATACTGTTGGTATCTGTTTTATGAAACAGAGCAGAGATGCCAGAGTTACCCTCAGGCTGGGATGTCTCCTGTAAGCAGCAGCAGGAGAAGTCAGGAGGGAGTAGACAGGTTCCAAAAGACCCTCCCAGTCATCACAGAGAGTGACTTTTATTGGACTAAGCAGCAGGCGAACATCCTGCTGTGTATTATGGCCCACATACTGCCAGGAGAGCAGGGGACATAAATCTGAAGACCAAACAGCCCATGCTCCCTGAAGACCCTGGAATATTTTTGTAAGACAAAGCTGTTCAGTTCTGAGCCTTAGACAAATTCCAATCTAAGTACAGTGTGCTTATCCGCAGTGCTTTGCCAGCAGCAGTAGGACACTTAGGCATTACTCTCTGACCTTAGCAGCAAAACCAGCGCTGTTGGAGCATCTGCTCTGCTCAGCACCAGCCTAGCTGAGAGTATTCCAGTGCTAAGCAGAGCATGCTTTAAGTACTAGATTTATTAAATGCTTTGAGAATGTCATACAATAAATTGCAAGCTTTTTGAAAACCCTGAGCATATCCACCCAGAACCTGAAACATGAGGAAGAGGGCTTGGCAAACCCAGATAGCCCCAGCACCATCAGGCCGTGAGAAGCTTGCTCACTGCTCTGGAGAATGCCAAGAGGGGAAATACAGCCCTGGCCCCTTGGAGTGTCCCCCAGTTCACCTGAACAAGGTAGGCATTAGGCACTTGCACTGCGTTTGTGCCCCAGAAGGTGGTCAGCAGCCTCAGTTATCTGTGGTTTGGTGTGGTTTGGTGTGCTTTATGTGCAATATCAAAGTCTCTGCTGTGGATATGAACAGGCAGGTAGGATGTGCTGTACAGAGAGAGAAGAAGGGTCTGGAGAGCTCACTCACATGCTAGGGAGGATGGCTTTCTACAAAGGCAGAGCTGTTTGCTAGGGCTTTAGAAGGAGGTAGAAAAGCAAGAGAATAACCTGTGATTAATGTGTGGAGCTCCTCGTCTCACTCGCAGGCTGCTTTGCCTTTCTGTCACTGAGCACAACAGCATTTCCCTCAAAATTTGTCCCAGGGGAGACACAGCAGGAGAGGGAGTTGAAACAATGGGAGTTGATGACACCCTCACCTGCAGGAGCAAAGGCAGAGTTGTTGGTTGATGGGTGTGCTGGACATACAGATTTAATGAGTCAATCCTAGAAACCTTTCTCATGAAAAAACCCTCAACCAATCAACCAACCAAAAAAACATAGATGAAATGAGGACTGAGGCCATTTGGAGAGGTCTTAGCTTTTATTTTCACTGTTCTGCCATGACTCTTGAACATTGACAAGACGTTTTTTCACTCTGCTATATATTAATCTTCTACTAAGGCTGGTACAGACAAAAATAGGATACGAAGTAACATCACAGAATGAAAGCGGTAGGCCTATGCTGTTAAGGATATTAAGCCTTTGGAAGCTCTTCTTTGAGACTGAGGGAGGTGATTTTCTCCCTCTGCTCTGCTCTGGTGCAGCCTCACCTCAAGTCCTGGGTACAGTTCAGGGCACCACAGTATGAGAAAGACATTAAGCCATTAAAGAGTGTCCAAAGCAGGGCCGCAAAGACGGTGAAGGGCCTCGAGGAGAAGCCGTGTGAGAAGCAGCTGAGGTCACTTGGTCTGTTCAGTCTGGAGAAGAGGAGACTGAGAAGAGACCTCATTGCAGCCTGCAACTTCCTCATGAGGGGAAGGGGAGGGGCAGGCACTGATCTCTTCTCTCTGGTGACCGGTGACAGGACCCGAAGGAATGGCCTGAAGCTGTGTGAGGGGAGGTTTAGGTTGGATATCAGGAAAAGGTTCTTCACCCAGAGGGTGGCTGGGCACTGGAACAGGCTCCCCAGGGAAGTGGTCACAGCACCAAGCCTGACAGAGATCAAGAAGCATTTGGACAATGCTCTCAGGCACATGGTGTGACTCTCGGGGATGGTGCTGTGCAGGGACAGGAGTTGGACTTGATGATCCTGATGGTTCCCTTCTAACTCAGCATATTCTGTGATTCTGTGAGATCTTGCAGGCAACTCAGGGCAGTGGAAGCCACAAGAACTCTACCACTGTGTTCCCTGGAAAGTCTGCCCAAAGTCGTGCCAACATGGAAAGTTAAGATACTCTTCATGAGGATAACTGCCCTAATGTATCTTATATCTCTTTTTCTCTCCTGTTTCTATTGTTAGTGGTATCTGGTAATCAAACCATGACTGATGAATTGTAAAGAGGTGTATGACAACAGTAAGAGACATTTTTCTTCCTCATACAGCTTCTAGATTCACCACCAAGTTCCCAGCCCCAAAACACTGTCTGTGGAGACTCATGGATATAATGTGAAATAAATTAGTTTCAGACTTCGCCCAAGGCCCCTACTTTGAGCCACTCTGACTCACAGGAACCCACAGTATTGCCTACAACACCGTAGTGGGGTTTATTTTATTGTTTTCCTCTGAATTAAGGCCACAGTAATAACAGAGTGTCATGAGACCAGCACCAAATAGACAAAATCCTGCCAAGTGAAGCTGTACTTATGTACAGTGTGAAATCATCAAGGAAAGGAACTGCCCAGAGACTAAAACATTTCCATGTTAAAACTCATGATTTAATACTTGTTTAAGTTAAATGTTAATATGGGTAAAGCAATCTTCAAAACAGAGCCAGTGCAGAGTTGATCCAAAAGTCAACAGGACAAAAGAATCTGGAGCAAAAATCTGAGCCAAACCACTGAAGCTGATAATGTCTGGCAAGAAAATTCACCTCGGAGAAGAGCTTGAGGACAAAACTCCACCAAAAAACACAAATCAGACCTTGCCCTTTTCTTACTGTCTCTCTGCCTTTATTCTGACCAGATGTAAAAGACTCATGATCTTGGAGGCCTGGGATATACTTTCTAAGAGGGCTCTGCAGGATCAGGATTGCTTCTGCACTTGGGGATTCAGATTCCAGCCTGAGCTGCAGCTGACCTTGCCGACTTGGAAGGACAAGGACAGAAACCTTTAAGTGACTCTGGCCCAAATGGTATTTACTGACAGAGAGCTGGTCTTGAGCTTGCCAGCTATTAATTGTAGATTGACAAATTATAAAGGCTTCCTGTCGTCCATCACAGTATCCACTTCCCATTATTCTGGGCTAACAGTCTGTAAAATGAAATGGCAAACAGAGCTTCATTAAAACAAAGCAAGACACTTCTTTGGCTGGCAGGTTTGGAAGAGTAGGAACTGAGTCCCAGGGCCTGCACTTCCAGCTTCATCTCTGAATAGATATATGGGGGAAAGAAAGGACAAATCATGCTTTCACCTCTCTGTACCTCAGTCTACATATTCATCGAGCAGGGACACTGCTACTCAGAGTCCTCTTAGAATGTTATGGAAATGAATTACAATTTATAAAGCAGTCTGTGATGCTGGGTGGATGCAAATATCAAATTCTGATATTCCAAAACCATCCAGATTAGCTTTCAAAGCACTAAATGTTTTTATTAGTGATTAAATAACCAGGATGTGAGTACTAAAACCAATATCAATCAATTAATTAATTTATCATCTGGCAGAGTACGAGGGAAAATACACTCCTCTGGTCTAATCCCATACATCTTGGCTTCCCTTACTTGCCCAGATTCCTCTGCCCTGATTGTACACCTACAGCTGAGGCAGCTACTGAAGAAGATAACACCTAAGTCTTCCACTGCAGAGACAGACAGACACCTTCAGGAGTGATTCAGATCCTGGCGGGGCTGACTCAGACCCTGAGAGTGTCTTTATCTTTCCAGGTCCTAGACTTGGTCTGTATTAGGAAGTTAAATGTGTCCAGGCTGAGGCCAGACTGCAGCATACAGCTGCCAGTCAGGCAAGTAAATCTTCCTGCTCTCCTCATCAAGGTGTCTGTGTGGGGTCATGGCGGGCTCCCAGGTCATGACAGGGGACTGTTTGAACATGGCTAGTGCCCTCCACTACACCAGTGTCAAGGGCCCTTCCGACAGCACAGCAGCGTTTCAAATCCTGTGCCCTGCAGCATTCCCTGGCTTGTTTAATTTACTAGTGGAGGCACACCCTTAGATGTATGAGATAAGTTTCTGAAGTTAGCTGAGATGTGCTAGGACAACACAGCTATGTGAGGGATGGGGCTAACTCTTTCCGTCCTGTAGCCATGTGACAATCTTACTTGTCAGGAAAGAGGGACAGACCAACATCTGTGTTGTAAAGGTAAGTCTGTATAAGCTAAATACTTCAGAGGAACTCAAAAGAAGCTCGTGCATCTCCCAGCCTCTGCACACAGCTGGAGGGTGGTGTGTGTACCTGATACACAGGTAAAAAGGACTCTGGGTACCTGGGACTTGTCCATGGCCTGACTGTGAGACAAACCCAGGAATGCAGGTCAGGATGTCTGAGCTACAACCCCCTGCCTGAACCAGGAGACTGCAGTGCCTCACAACTATAGTCTGAGCTCGTTTGATCCCACTGCTATAACCACCCCCTAATGAGGACCAGATACATCAGCCTCCACAAGGAGACAGGGAAAAGGAGGGAGGATTTCCTCCCTAATACCATAGAAAGAAGAGTAGTTCCTGGAATATTTACCAAGCCACTGAACCAAAACTTTGTTTTTATATTTTGTTTTTCAGGGCTTTTCAGCTCCTCTTTTTACTTGATAGTTATTTCACAGCCCAAATCCTTTAGTCGTTCACTAGAAACCTATGATGCAAAGGAAACATGGCCACATCTGATGTCCCAGCATCAAAAAAGCAGCTGCTAGTGGAAAATCACATGAAGTAAGAAGTGTGGGAGTTACTTGCATGTATGAGGCTACTGTCCTTAATCCTCAACATTTAGAATACTGCTTTTAATTTGCCTTAAAATATTGAAAAAATGAACTAAAACTTTACATGCCAAGTAAGAAAAACTGCTCTACATTTGGCCCTTGAAGTTCTTTGATTTTATTTGAATGTAACTATTTGGATCACATGGATAGCAAAAGGCACATGTCTCAGAGTGGCAGCTTTTATTCTTTTAGGGCAATCAGCATCCCCTCAATGCAAAGGATTAAATCAAAACTAATTTAAGAGGCATACTACAGAGAAGGCTGGCTGTGTACTTTTCAATATGGACAAAGCAAGCCTTCTCCTCACTGGTAAAAATTCGTGCTAGTGCAGAGACCCAGCACAAAGCCTAGACACCACTTAACATCCTGCTGAGGGTTTAAGTGTTGGCTATGCTTTGTGCTAAGCCTCAGTAATGGATGGAATATCACCCACAAGAAAGAACAGGGACAAACTGCATTTAATTTTTGCGTGGGTCTGATTCTGTATTTCCAAAGTCCTTTTTCGGTGGGAATTTGTTGTCAATGTGAGGCATAGGATATGATTCACATTTCACCTCATTCCTGAAACCTGCCTTTGCAATGAAAGAGGCATACAGATATATTATCCAGGATAGTATTTCTTCAATGTAAATGGACACTGCACATAAAGTATCTGCAGACCAACTATCAAAGACAGTGCCACTCACCTGAAGGAAACAGTGTGACATGAGGAATTTTGGCTCAGGGTCTTCCATGGGGACTACACGATCCATGTCTTCATTCCCACACTAAGAAGCATTGTGCCTGTACCATGGCCATGCAAACTGACCTGTCCACACAATTCCCTTGGGATCCTGCTACAGACAGTACTGGGACTCCAGCTGAGTTGCCAACACTGGTTCTTCACTCAGGTATCACTGTATTTTCTCCTGTAATGTCTATTTATGTTTGTGTACCAGATTCTGCCCTCAGGAAGGAGGGTGCAGATGATGTTTGTGGCTATTCTGAACTTCCCATAATCTATTGGTATTTCTAGCCGGGGCAATCATGTGGGTTGGCTGCTGTAAGAATGAGTGACTGGGTCTGCCCATGGTGCCATTTCTACACAGCTGCTTCAGTCCTCTCTTCTACAGCTGCTGCTTCTCATGGACTTTCACAAAAGGAAGCTCAACTGGAAGTTAAAACTCCCCAACTCATCATACCACAGGCATGTTTGGAACAAGATCCCAAATTGAATCCTGGAGGTAAGAGATGGGATACAGGAGGCAAGCTATGGTATGTGTGCATGGGGGAGACTAAATGTCTTTGTTTAGATACGTTTAAATAAAAAAACAAGAGAAAAAGCTTAAGCTGGGAATCAGTTGAAGAATTCACTGCAAAAATCATGACAGACACAGCTTAGATGTATCTTTCCCACAAGTATAAAGATATTAGGCAGTAAAACTGCCTTAGAAATGAAATCCACATTTGTTTCAATGTACCATCCCAGGTGTGAGGCAGAACAGCTTCACTCAGCAGGGCCGGTGCGCTCAGACCCCCTAATCTCAATTGAGCCCTGGGCAGAAGCCAGCTGTCAGCTTCCAACTCCAGGCTTTTCCCTGTTCATATCAGAGAGTGAGCCAAGGAAATCGGAGGGTCTGAGAGGTATTTTCACATTTTCCCCATAGATTCTACCACAAATGGAACACTGTGTGGCAGTTAGCACCAGGACTGACATAGCAGAGTGGACAGAGGGCTGTTACGTCCAGCATCCTCTTCCCAAAAACCTGCAGCACCAGATGCTGCTAGGGAGGATACCAGAAACTCTGTGTAATCTGATCCCAGAAGAACTTAATACTTTACCAGTTCCAAAAATCTGATCTTGGTTGGGGTTTTTTTTTTGCTTTTGAAATATTTTTCCCATTCCTCTGGATATTCTCACTGGCCATATAAAAGCATTGGCCCTTCCAAGAATCCTGCTAAACTCTTGGTATTAATGGCTGTGTCTAGACCAGTAAATTAAACAGGGCCATGACACCACTTCTGACACTGCTCCATGCTTGTCTATGTTGTTTCGTGGTCCCTTGACATGGATTAGCATCAGCCAGCAGAAAATACATACCTGTTAGCACAGCGTAGAGAACGGCACATTCTTGGGACCAGTCCCAAAAGGTAGGCTGGGTGTGGTAACCCTGTTTTTAGGGCTAAAAGAGTTTAGTCGGGTGGGTATGAATCATAACATGGCTTTGGCTTCATGCCAGGCAGCAGTCACTGGTCTGTTGCATTTAGTAGTACAGCTGCAGCCAGTGAGACTTTTTAATAACAAGCTCCATGGACCAGCAAAGCACACTGGGAAAAGCATCACTGGGTAGCTTTTGAAGAAATCCCGTGATATGCAGACAGTAGCCTGATCACCTTTAGGGGAAGAAAACAACATTTCCACCAAGGACTTGGTGCTGTGTCAAAGTACATACTGTGCAATGAGGGTTTTGCCACACTTTTCAAACGTTATCAGCAACTTCAGATTAAACATGCACAAAGATGGCTTAGCACTGTCCCTCCCAAATACCTTCCATCCCTGTGGGCACGTTCAAGGCTTGTTCAAAACAGCTTGGCTTAAATCTGATCAGTCATCTTCAAGACAAACACAAAAAACTTCTAACCTGAGGTGCTTTTATGTGAGTATCCAAATGGGAGGGTTTAGATTGCCTCAGCCAGCTGCCACTCTGAACAGCACTCTTCAAGTTGACAGCACACAGGTATTTTCACAGAGGCAGGGAACACCTCTTTGAGTGCCACAAGGCTCTTCAGCCTGGTCCTGCGCTCCACTCTGAACCAAGTTTGAAATGTCTGCATCCTAACCACACTTGCACATAGTTTTCTAAGAACAGGAGGAAATTGTCCACAAGTCTCTGTTGACCTTAGTAACATAAATACAAAAATATTTGCAGTCAAGTTAAGTAGCAGAAAATGTGTCCAAAACAGTATTGAGTAACCCTCCTTGAGGAGGGGAGTGTCTGTAGAGTCAGTGAGAATTGATACTGATGTCTCAGAGGACTTGGGAATACCAAGGACAAGGCACAGCAAAAAAGGCATAAGTAAATATTTAACTGAAGACTGCAAGAACTTTTGCTTTTAGGTAAATCACTCTCCATATCTGAGTTCACCCCAAGGTGAAAAGGGCAGAGGGCAATTAAGTGGGCATCACCCAAGTAATTCCAGAAACAAAGAGTATTGCTTATGGGAAAATCATTAACCAAGAAAATCATTAATCAAGAGTGAAAAATAAGAAGTTTGAAAAAAAATTGGGAAATGGATGACACTGTCTTATATAGAGATGAGAAGTGGATGTTACATTAACCACATCTGACTTGAATCAGTCTGCTCCCTCTGGCATGTCCCCCTGCAAGCACTTTCCACCAAGAGATAGAGATAGGTATGTCTGGAAGAAAAGGTCCTAAGAGATACATCCAAATCCTGTTCCTCAGGAGATGACAGTGAATTTTGCCTCCTGAAATCAATGCAAATCCAGTTTGCTCTGAAACATGCATCCATTCACATCCATACATGCAATTCTAGTTGGTTCCTCTGTTGCATCCACGCCCAGGCCCCAACAAAGTGGATGAATGCACCCAGGAGAAGAAATATGAAGCCAGACAGATAGATCCATGCCTTGTCTTGATTTAGCAACATTTATAGGCTGGTGAGCAGTGTGTTGTGTGGCCCTCTGGAAAAATCAGTGCTTTGTTTCATTCATCTATTAGGATGGCTTAGGAAAAACATCTATGACTTTTATTTACTTACCCTTGCAGGAGAGTTTGGTTAATATGGTAGGTACATAGTTCTTCCCAAAAGAGTTACCAGTAGGATGGTGATAATTGAAGACTCTAAAAAACCAAAACGTGAAAAAGCTAAAAGCTGTATCTCTGTCTAAAACTTAAGCACCACTGAAATCAATTGTAAGGTTATTGCTGCCTTTGATAGGAACAAGAGTTTACCTTCTAGAGACCTAGTTCCTTTTCAAGAATTTCAGATGGCAAAAAAACCTCTTATTTTTCCTCTGCTGGTTTTAAAGTTTCACAAATGACACTTTTACAAGGACTTATTTCACTATAATGAAAAACTCTTCAACTTCACTTTAACACTAAACATTGTGCAAACTCATTCTGGCTGAAAGGGTGGTCATTTTTTATGCTGGATAGTTCTTATGACAAACAACTAAAATATGCATCTGGAGCTCTTGGGCTTGTGGGACTTAAATCATTAAAATATTTTTATGGGGAAAAAATTATGAATACAAGATGGAAAGCTATACTTTTGCTCTGAGGGAAAGTTCATTCAAGTGTACAGTATTCAGGGCACACAAACCCACTATTTAAGCATACATATGCCTCAGATGCACTATTTACATGTACAGTTCCCACTCATCTGTGAGTGTGCTTGTGTGTGCGATGTTTACATGGCCTCTATTGCATTTGGCCCCATTTACTTTTTTATTCAGCAGCCCAGTTTGAACTGGAACCCACTGGTGTTTGAATATATAAGGATCAAACTCCTTAGATAGGTAGAAGAATGATAGAGACTTTTTCACACTTGAAAATGCCATGTAAACACAAAGTTTGATTCAGCCATGAGAAAGATTACTGCTGGACATCCTGCAGTTTTGGTGCTTCCCTAAATTGAGAAACAATGCAATGACAATTTTTAAAATTACCTCTGCATCATAAACTGAATGAACATGTTAAAAAAAGGCCTAGTGACACTTAGCTGCTGTCTTGGCTTTGTCCCCTACGCTTCTACTTGTCCCTTACTAACAGAGTGGGTGAGTGATCTCACCATACACCAGCCATGCCAATGACTGCTTGCTTGGGATGCAGGGTATCCTAAGGTACATGAATGTTGGGAAATATCTGCTGGAACACCTTAGCTGAACTCAAAGATCTGCCTGGAGCACACAAAAAAAGAGAGATTCCTAAACTACTCAGAGAACAGACCCTGAAGGGAAAGGTTAGCAGTCCCTAACTCCTCCTCCACCTAAGAGGCTTATGATTTATTTACACAGAGTGTTTTATAATACACGAGGGATGCCTTGTGATCTGGGCTTGGATTAAAAAAACCTGTAGCTATTAGTATGAAACTCAGTCATCTCTCTTTTTCCCAGGGCAGTTTTATAATATTCGTATTTCTACAGGGTCCGAGAAAGGAAAAATAACTTTGGGCAGTTTTTCAGTGTGTCTTATAAGGAAAGTCCATGATATATGGGGAAAAAACTGTAGCCTATCAGTGCCAAAACCATGGTTATTTATATGACTATCTGAATAAAAGCAATGTGGATACTGTGACTTTGCCATCTGTCTGATAAGATGCACCTCAGGTTTGTTTTAAGCCTGTCTGGGTAACAATCAACATGCATTTGCTGAAACTCCTCTCACAGTGCCTTGGAAGGGATCCACCTTCATCTTAGGGTCAGTTCACACATTTTGGCTTGCAGATATGAAAGTTGAAGTTGTTTTATGTTGGTGTGTACAGCTGATGGGTAGTCATTCATCAAGCTGTAGTAACACAGCCCTCTTGTTGCATTCCTGCAAGCTGGTTTGGATGCCTGAAATGGCAACCCCATGTTCCCTCCCAAACCCCAAAGTTCAATGCCTCAGTGCTGTTCTACAGCATGAAACCATGAACTTTAGCATCTGTGCGAGGATGCCCAGATGATAAAGCCCTTAGCAATACCATTATCTAAGCCTGTCCTTCCCTTTTCCTTTTCTTTCCCTAGCATTAGGATGAAGCTACTTGATATATCTCAATTGACTGGTCTTTGTCCACTTGGTTGCACTGGCTCTCTGTATCTCTTTAAGGTGTTTCTACTGCATTCATTAGGACAATGTGCAGAAACTTACTTTCTGTACCTTTACCTTTCTTTTTTCCCTCTCCATGCCTTCTTCCTGGCATCTGTCACCATCCTGTTGCTGCCATGCCCTTTCTCAACAGGTATCATAAGCATTTCTCTAGAAATAGTCTCAGGCTAAGTGTGTGGTTTCATGGTGTATTCAAATAGTGATGCTGGAGTCAGGAAACAGTCAGAAGGAGCAAGGCATGAAGAAAAGTAGAGGTGAGGAAAACAACTGATGACTTTCAACGGTTCTGCCAAAAGGTAGTCTGTGCTGCACCAAGCTGTTTACCTCTGTCTAAATCATACCTTAGGGTTTAAAGCATGCCGTAGACCTTGCTCTTTAAAAATAGGTGGCATAGGAACTCAGGAAACCACCTGTTAAAATGCAATCTCAGTACCTGCTGGTCCCTTTACCCTGAAGTCTCTCAGAAGAGAGGCTGCCTTCAAGCTATAGTTACTTAAAATTTCACCGCATGAATGAACATGCGGCTTAGAGAAAGCAGCCACTGAAACACAGGAGAGTCCCTGTTAGCTGTTGTTTTCATGGAACTCTGTGACTCAGAGTTCAGGTTCCATCTGGTAGGAGTTGGTGGCCTGGGCAAATGCACGTAGATTTACACCAAGAGATTAGTCACAGGCCTGTTTTACAATGAGTTCTAGTCTTTGGAAGAAGGGGAGCAATCACTTTTAAAGTGAATTTTTTTTTTCTTCAACAAGATGAAAAAGATATTTTCTTAATTCTTATCTGACATAGGAAAATCTTCAAGGGAGTAAATAAGGCAGTCAGCTTCTGCCAAGTTATCTTACCAAGTAAAAAACCAGACCATTTGTATGTGAATTGAATGTATTAAACAAGAATTTTCTATAATATGATTTTTTTAGAGATGTTAAAGTGATCCAGGTAATATGATTTATCAGTTTCCAAGGCATATTTCTGATGAGTGTACTCTGTCAAGTCTAGCTGAAACTCTGACAAGGGATGGAGTTTCCTCTGGTTCCTATAGATAACTATAGTGCTTCTTGCATGAGAGTGAATTTTGTTATTACTTATTTTGTATTGTTCACCACTGATCTATATATTCATCCTTATTCCATTTTCCAGTAATACATTATGCAATAGAACATCTGGCATTTGGTATTTGTTCGCCCATCCCTTCCCTGCGGGTAAAGGTGAACACACTGCATCACGCTCCAGTGGGAGCTGGGACTGAGTATGTTCAGGTTTTTGAGTTATTTTTATTTTCTTATAAATGTTAATAATCCCATAGATTTGCATGATTCTGTTTGTGCTTCTTTTTGTTTCGCTGTGTGGGATAATACCAGTTTAACGCTTCTGCCTTTTGGACATTTGTGGCGTTCAGGCCTTACTCAGTCAATGAGAGAAGCACAGCATCTGCAACCACCACACAGGGTTGGCTGTGGCTCCTGGGGCTCCTCAGACCGTGTCCAAGGTCCAGCTCTGCCACATGGTCATGGGCGAACCACTGTGTGATGGGAAGGGGCAGCATCCTTCTCTCACACGCTGCTTTATACCCCATAAGCTTTCAGAGGACCACACCACACTTAATTGCCAGTCTTATCTCAGGCATTTGAGTTAGATTATCCTCACAGCAGGACAGCAGCAAGGTGTTTTGATAGCTGAGGTTCACTCTTTTAAGCTTCTTGGGACTCTCTTCCCTTCTCTTGTCATCAGCTGCATCTTTCAGTTACCACTCCTGATCTCAGCATTTCTTCCCAGCACTCTTCCCCTCTCTGTGTAGAGATCCATTATGAGGTTGTGGCTCTGCTTTAGGGAATTATTCCCATGTGAGTTTTGTGTCAGAGTCTGAGAGAAATCCTCTGGCTTTCTGTAGTGTTGTATTTTTCCCCTCTCCTATGCTTACCTTTCCACCTGGGTCCCTGCCCCCTTCGCCCCGGATAAAGGACCCTGCAGGCCATGTGACTGCCTCTCTCAAATTCTACCCTGCCTTGGGGTACCAGCCTCTGCCTGGGGGACCATGCCATGTGTTGGCTCTCTGCCTTTGGGAGCCAGCGCATGTGCTGGGCCTAGGCTTCTGGGAGCCACCATGGAATAGAAGATCTGCTGCAGCCACCATGTGGAGAGCATTCTCGCCTCCTTTACCGTCACCGTGTTGCGGGGCTTCAGCTTTCTGGAGGATGCGAGGGGCAGCCTGGAAGAGGCACGGGAAGCAGGACAGCCGCTCTCCCCGAGCAAGCCTCACTGCGCTCTCCGAGAAGGCTGTGGCATGCCGTACCAGCGCAGGAACCTCACTCACCACAACAGCTTTCCCAGATGACACACACGTAGCTGACACACTCAAGAGCAAAGCAAGCTCAGTGCAAGCAGAGCTCACAGATGCAAGGCCGGGTTACTTACACTGCCGCTGTGTTTTTATCTCCATGTAGGGGAGATTAGAACCTGTCCCAGTGACAAAGCAATCCAGGAAAAAAGGTGGAAAGGACAGGATAGCACGGGCCTGCTTCTCAAACAGCTTTGCAGAGTAAACAAAAATGCCTTCTTCCATCCTGATTGTTTCTCAGCGTTGGCTTTTTTACACCTATAAAAGGAGGTGTGATCTGTCTTGCTGTATCTCTGCCAGGACTGCAGGCAGCCCCAGCCATCACTGAGAGTTGTTTTTCCGGATATAGCCTGTCAAAATGGAAGGAATGAGTCAGTGTTGTGCAGAGCAAGAACAACACAATTAACACCTATTTCATGTGTGTTCCTGTCTCTTTTTGTTGCAGATGAGGGACTTGAATTGTTGGGGTTTTCAGCACTATGATTCCTGGGTGTCCTACCTGTGCGGTAGTACTGATGGGATCCATACGCACACATCCTGAGGTGCAGACTTGCCCTGTAGGATAGTTAGAAAATTCTCCGTGTTAGCACCTCTTCAAAGGCTGCTTCCCAGCCCCAGCTTTGGAAGACGACTAAAACTGGTTGTGGGAGAGAGCCCGTGACAGCCTCCTGCTGCTGTCACAGGTTTGTTTTTAGAAGCTGAACGTTGGTGTCCTGCCAAGCTGGATACCTGGCAGTGGGAACGCAGATGTGATTGTGCCCGGGGGGGATGCTTATGCACTACAGGCTGTTTTATATAGGTGGAGTGAGTTGTTTAATGCTCTGTGGTGGTTCTTCACGTTTGCAGGGTTCTTTAGTAGGTACAGCATCATTCAGGGCAATCTGACAAATTCATTTCAAAACAAGTTTTTGACATATAATAATAAGAAAAAAATGGTCTCCAGCATTCAGAGAATGGAAGGAAAATTTCCTGTGGAAGGAAGTTCTGAAGACAGTGGGATTGCTACCGGATTAATTAATAGATATTTAAAACAGTATTTCAGCTGTTTCTAATCACTCATCATCTCCCTCCAGTGTCCCAGGGACTCAGGATGGGCAGACTCTGTGGTCTCAGCCTTGTTTGTTATTTGGAGGGAAAAAAAATCCTAGCTTTTCAGGCTTTCAGCACTCTAAGAATCCTCTCTTCTCTTCCTTCAAAGCTTGTCTCAAAACCCGCTCACTGGCAAAGCCGTTGATCCCACCCTCTGTTAACATCCAAAATCTGTCACATGACAAGAACATTCTCTACCTGATGCTGAAGGGTCCCTGTTATTGTATGTTGCAAATGTCTTGGGCTTAGGCCCATGAACATGATGTTGAGGGGTTAATTGGTATGTGGGTTCGCTTCCGGTAACTGCTGGAGCATCCCGGTGACTGCTGGAGCATACTCCATGGTAAATGTGGTCTGATCCAGGGAGCTTGTTCCCTGGCGCCTAGGGATGAAGCGTGCAAAGGGCTGTTTCCACAAAATAGCTGAGGTTTTGTAAGTTCACGGCTAGTGAACCTTCCAGTCAGATGTTGCTGTGACCGTATCCTGTTACTGTGCTCCCCAGGATAAATCTCAAATATTCAAGTAGGACTTCTATCAAACAAACAAAACAATAGATAAAACTACCCAAAGGCATCTAATGTTCTGGAACTAGCCTTAAAAAGGAATAGTTTATAAACACGACTGTGTTTTGAAACTAATTTTTGACACAGAGAAATTACTCCTATGTAATTGTTCTGGGTCTGGACATAAAATACCAGATCTGACTTGGTTCTTCCAGACCACTGAGTGTCTTTGCAAACATCTTCCCACATAGAATCATACAATGGTTTTGGGTTCAGGTGTTAAAGTCTAGCTCCAACCTCCCTGCCATGGTGTTAAGATCCAGCTAGTGAGAGATGCCTCTGCCTAAAGGTGCAAACAAGACCAAATGTGGAAGTCAATAATACAATTTTATTTAACAATAGATGTTAGGTAGAGACAGAGAAAGAAATTGAAGAGAGAGAAGAAAGAGAGAGAGAGAGGGATCAAGGAGAATATAGTCTCAACCCATGGATCCAGCAGCATCCGGTCCTGTTCATCTTTCTTCATCCTGAATTTCTTGATGGTGGGGGTCTCAAGGTCGTTCAAAACCTTTCTCTACTTATACACATTAGCAAACAAAGGAATTAATGCTAATTGGCTACACAGTTTTCTTATTCTATTGGTTAAATTATTCCCTCACTTCTAATGCTAATTATTCCACATGCTCGGTCTTTCTCTTCTTTTGAGTGCAGTCGGTTTCTTGGGTTGCCGATCTGTAAGTTGGGGGTTGCAATCTCCCCCTGCCAGAATTACCTTTTATCCCATCCAAGCTGATTTCAGCTGAGTTGGCTTTCCTTGTGGCCCATAAATTCTGCATTTTTTGTGTCCATTATCAGTGATACATTCTTCTCCCCCAGATTTGCTAGCCTTCCTCTAGGTCTGAGATAACACCCAAGACAATAGTACCACGTTTATCTTATCTCAAGTTCCTGCTGTGGCAGCTTAACTTACAGTCCAAGTTCCAGGTGTATTCAGGGGGCTTTGGTGGTTGGTGGTGGTCACAGATGCCATCTGTTCCCTAACTTGGGGTGAACTTTGTTTGACCAGTGATATATATACAAGCAGTTACTTCTTCATACAGATTGCCACAGTGAGAATTTTTGTCTGCATATGTTACCCAGGATGTGCTAACCAGATATCACCTATGCTAGGGCTGGAGTTAGTGTCATCCTGTCGCTCCCTTCTGTACTTATCTCATGGCAAAATCCTTC
>VZTD01001939.1:0-11278 GCA_013397725.1 Rhagologus leucostigma
TGTCCAACCTAAACCTCCCCGGTGAAGCTTAAAACTGTGTCCTTTCGTCCTGTTGCCAGGGGGAAGAGACCAATTCCCAGCTGGCTACAACCTCCTTTCAAGGTGGTTGTAAAGACTGATACAGTCACCCCTGAATCTCCTTATCCAGACTAAACAACCCAGCTCCCTCAGCTGCTCCTCACAGGACTTGTGTTCTAGACCCTTCCCCAGCTCCGCTGCCCTTCTCTGGACACATTCCAGCAGCTCAACATCCTTCCTAAACCGAGGGGCCCAGAACTGGACACAGCACTGGAGGTGTGGCCTCACCAGTGCCAAGTACAGGGGGATGATCCCTCACCTGGTCCTGCTGGCCACACTATTGCTGATCCAGGCCAGGAAGCCATTTGCCTTCCTGGCCACCTGGGCACACTGCCGGCTCATGTTCAGCCTGCCATCAATCAGTACCCCAGGTCTCTTTCTGCCTGGCCACTGTCCAGCCTCTCTGCCCCCAGCCGGTAGCACTGCAGGGGGTTGTTGTGGCCAAAGTGCAGGACCCAGCACTTGGTCTTGTTAAACCTCATATCATTGTATTCAGCCCATCTTACCAGCCTGTTCAGGTTCCTCTGCAGAGCCCTCCTACCCTCCAGCAGATCAACACTCCCCCACCAGCTTGGTGTCATCTGCAAATTTTCCTCCACATCACACACTGAGAAACTGAAACCTATAACCATTACAACAGGGGGTGGAAACTTGAGCTCCTGTTTGCTGCTCTGGCATGCCCTGAACTCCATGAAAACATCCACTTGAAGTATTGTAGAGGCCAGAAATTTGACTGACAGATTTTAACTCCACTGAAATTTTCATGCCGTGCTGAGGTATAACTTTACACACGCTGGGTCTACATCTCTGCAGCAGATAAGATTCTGCTTATCTTCTAAAAAAATCACTACTTTTAAAAGAACGGTTTCACAAACTTCTACAACAAGAAAGCAAGTGGACAAGCACATGCACTCAGTCTAAGCTGAATTTGTTATTATGAACTGGACTCCATGCTTTCTTTCACATAACACTCAGCCAGCTGTACAGTTTTATAAGGTGCCGGAGGAATGTATTTCCTGTTATCTGAAACACATCACTTCTAGAGCACATGAACGACAGTTTGTGTCGAGTTTCTACAATAAACTAAGAGGGCTGTCAAGTCTGATGGCATATTAGTTTGTCACTTGTAACAGGCAAAGCTGTGTGAGCAGATTAGACAATGCTACATAATTTAATAATTTTATCATGTATTCTACTTGACATTACCAGCTATTCCTCATGATTTCATCTGCCTGTGAGACTACAAGCCAGATGCAGAGCCTTTCTGCTAAAATGAATACTGTCTATCCATACACAAACAACACTGTCTAACCCATAAAAGGCAAGCTTGGCTTTCAACACCAAAAAAACTCCCTTCAACTTTACCTCCTGAAAACTCACACACGAAGAAAAAAAAAATTTTAAATCATACCATACCAAAAAGCCTCTGACAGCATCATTTTAAGAAAATCAAGTACATAATATATAGAACAATATATAGTATATAGAATACAAATACATAGAAATCCTATATACACAGACATCTCTATACATGCCTGCAGTTATCATGAATGAAGGAAATAGATAGTTATCAATGAGTAGAACAAGGGGAGGCACCTACAGGTAAACCAGTAACAGTGTTTAAAAAAGTAGCAGCACATGCATGTATTTGCACCCATCGTAGCTTGCTTTCTAAACACAGCTTCCAGTTCTAAGGCTCCAAGGAAAGAGGGAACAGACAAAAGAGCAACAGATCAGTTTAGGTCCTCAGGAGGAGGTCCTAAAGACACATTGAGTGAATTACTTCAATGGGAATTAAAATCTGCCCTTGAAATACTGTTTCAGAATTCTTTACTCTGCATATTAGTCATCCCAAAATACAGAAGGGATAAAAATTAAAATATTTTCCTGCAATTGTTGTGCACTTGACACTTCCCTGTAGGTATTCAGTATGAAAAACTGTTTTTGTACAGATACAAAAAAATCCCAAGGGGGAAAATAGGGCCGAAAACTTTTGCTCAAACTTTTGTTAGTTGACCGCAACTCAAAGAATTGTAGCTAAAATGGCAACAAATACAGGAGTGTGGATAAGGCATTAGCCAAATCCAAACTACTGAAAAAGCACTGGGTTATACTGAAAAAAACTCTTCTAAGTCTGGTATCTGCCCATAGAGAATCAGCCCATCAAATTTTTAAAGGGCATTTCTTTTAACTAAACTCCTGTAATATATTTTATGCAGAGCTACATTACTAATAATTTCCATGGGATTTAACACAGGGGAAGTACCAATTACATCCTCTCTGTAAGAATCTGTGGAGGTAGAACAAGGGACAAATCATTATGCTTTCAAGGGTTATCTATAAAGCATCTGCACGCTCACTTTGTTCATGTCAAAAATCCAAACAAGAAAAGCAGTTTCCCCCAAAGTTTGCTGAGATCACAAATTAACAAGAACCCTGTACAAGGAGTTACGCCCTCCCCAGCAAGAGCAGCTCAAAGTGTACACCCTGGTCCTACACTGCTCGCAAGCAGCTTCAACTCCCTCAGCCAACTTTGGCCCAGAGCCACCCAAAGCTATTGCTAATGTGATGCAGTCAGAAACTTATCCTTACCATGGGCAAGGGCTTGTTTCGTGTTTCTAGAAACCTCATTTTGTTTTAAGAGTGTGAAGAGAGAAAAACTCACATCCCAACTTTGTGAACATGTAAATCAGTGTAGCCCATAATGAAAACTTGTGTTCCTCACAACTCCTAAGTGCAAAGTGCTCAAATTCAAATGTCCTTATCAGTATTTACTCTTAGCAAACTAGTTGGTTTATTTTTCCTTTCTGTTGCACATATTTGTGTCACTTTCCAGCTGTTTATGTAATTCTGATCTAAATCAGGGTTGATGGCAATTTGCAACATCCCCATTTGATGTTTTCAAGTAACTGCTCTAGAAAGTCTTTCAAATGGGTTATTCTGAATATACAGAGAATTCCTGATTTACTAAGCAGTTTAAAACAAAAATATGGCAAAAAAGAGTCAGAAGGATTGGAAAAGTCACTCACCCAGTTCCCCTGATGCCTCCCTGGTATAGGCAGTTAATCAGGATAGTGAACAACTGCCTTGCTATTGTATTCAGGCAAGTTCCTTGATGATTAGTTCTGCTTCCAGTTTCCATCTGAAATTATTATAATGACTAATAAATCACTAACTGTATAATAGGTGATCACTGATCACATTACATTTCTGATGTGATGCCACCATATACAAAACAATGTATTTAAAAGTGAACTTGCCTCTTCTTTTAACCTCTATCTCTATTACTAAACATTAAAAAGGTGCAGCTATCATTTCAGTCACCACCAGAAACTGCAAGGAAGACCACATATGTAGTGAACATAAGAGACAGAAGTGACAGAAATTGATAAAAACTTCATCACATGGCTGACACCCCATATATCAAAGCCCTAAATCTCATTCTCTGCTTGCCTCCAATTTCCATCAAAGCCTGCCAGCTGCACATTTATTGAGAAGTTTGTGATCTGACAGCTACTGTATTACCAACATTAATGATGCATCAGTCTCCAGAATTACTGGGGAAACAGTCCAATTGATTTTATTATTATACAGAGTTCCTCACATTTCATTTCAGGCAGCTTCCTACCACAAATTTTAGCAATAACTAAAAACGCTACACAGCTGATGCACAAAATGCTAGGGCGAAAGACGGTTACCACAGCTTCATGCCACTCCATTCTCCCTCCAGGAGAGCTCCAAATCACTCAGACACCACTGTGTAACCCATGAGTTATTGGTCCATAACTAAAAGGGCTTACACATTATGGGGTGATAAACAGTGCAGCACTAATATTCACTGATTTACCCAAGAAAGCTACAAACAGACACATGATGTCATCAGCTCCCAAAAAAAGCAGTTTTCTCAAAGTCTTCTAAACCCCTGCTCTTGACACTCAATAAAAATTCCCCCAGGGCAGTGGTGGGCAGGGGGGCAGGCAGAGGTAACTTTTAAGGTATTTCTGTACAGACTGAAATTGTTCCCACAATACCAGGTACCAGAAAGAGAACATCGTTTGATTGCAGCAAATAACCCACTTTAGTCTGTCCTTTTCATCCTAGAAGGCTTTCTTCACTTAAACAAACAATTAACAATCACAGATACTAAAAACATGCAACACACAAAATCAGCTTATAGGGGCGTTTTTGGATCATGGCCAAATATTTTAAATATATACATAACTTGAAATTTCCAATATCAGTTAGGAAAGGACCTCTATGAAATATCCAGCATTCATTTCCAGCAGTCCCCAAAGTTACTATGATTTTTTTTTTTCGTTTGTTTGGGTTTTTTTAAGCCTGGCTACAACACCTAGCAGAGAATGCTTCCTGTCACTTCTTAGATTTGGAAGAGAACACATAAACGCTGTCATAGTTTCAAGGTTCCGTATCTCTAGGGAAGGAGGGGGGGTAAGAAAAAGAGAAATACAGTTCTCCTTCTCTATTTTTAATCTCTTAAGTTCAACTTTTCCAAAGGTCATGAACAAAATATTTTTAAGCACTTGTTTTAACAGTGGTTTACTCACTTCCTTGGATAGACAAGGTCTGCAGCATAGTGACAAGAGAAATACATCAGATGGAACAAACAAGAACTGCTGCCGAAGTAGAATGAGATCCTTTCACCTTTTCTAACTTGACAACAGCAATTCAGTGATGGTGAGTTTTGTAAGAAATGAATTTGAGTTATTAGAGGAGATAGACCTTCAAACGGATCAATAGAAATGCTTTAAAAAACCTGCTACAAAAGAAAGTACTGTATCTGCTTCTATAGAAACTCCTCCCTAACTCCATAGCAAGATCTCAAATTACAAGCACTACAGAAAAAAAAAAGCTAATCACTAGCAAATGCACAGAGAGTAGCAAGCTGCTTCCAGATGTGTAATGCAACCCAGACCTTACACAAATAAGTGGTAGGAAATGCTGTTCCATTTTCCTTTCTTGTTTTCTTGCAGTCCACTCTTTCAGGGACATGCAACGTATTCATCCCTAAGGAACGTGCACAAAGTCAGCCTGCATCCTTCTCCCAGGCTCTGCTCCCCAAGCAAACATATCTGGACAGAAGCTTTACCTATATTAATTATGGGATCACCTAAAATGGACCCATCTTAACTGTGCTCAGATTCCCAAGTTTAGGTGGAGAGCCATGCTCTACACTGCTCACCTGACACCTGCCAGAGGCACAGTTCAGCTGTGATTAACCCCTTACAGATCAGAGCCTGCAAAGCCAAGGGCAAATGAAACGGGTCCTCGTTTGCTTCAGTACAAACAGTTCAGCAGCTCCCAGACAGAAGCTGAAATGTCGGAGGAAGGGGCAGAGCAGACCAGCCCTCCTGAGCAGGAAATAGAACAGACAAGCCCAAAGCAGAAGATTTAGTGTGCGTTGGGTATTTTGCTGTTTAGCTTTTGGTTTGTTTTTCTTTTTTCAAGTGCTACCTAATTATCCACTTACAAGAGTATAAAACTTTCACCCATAAGTATATCTGGCATCAAGTGCAGCAGATACCTTCTTAGTATTACCTTTTGGGGTAATCCAAAAGAAGAAGCAAATCAATCAGGAAAATACAATTGATTTGAGAAAGCAGAACTTTCCAACCATCTTCCTGACTGCAACGAGCACAGGTTTAAATATCCACAGACAGTTTAGACAACAGTCACAACCAACCTTTTTACTTTACTGGAACAGCTTACATTTAAACACACGCATTAAGAAAATCCCAAAACATTACAATAGTTTTATAATACATGTAACAAATTGAGTGCAGGAAACTAACAGGGAATTCATTAACTTAGGAACAAACAGTTCTTATAATCAGTTACCAGAAAATACTCAGCATGCATTTACAGGTTTATTCTTGAATCACTAAGTACAACACTAGGCACTAAGGTTAAATATCTTGGAGGGGGAAAGGGAACAAAAACACTGAAGTATTTAAACCACCATCAGTTACTCCACTATTTCCTAGATCAAGAACGAAACTTACACTGTTTATTTGTGCATACAGCCAGTCCTGTTGTTAGAAAGCTGTTTTGCACCATGCGAAGTGACTTCTTCTGTTGGTTGAACACTAGCATGAGTAAGCTGATAAAAATCACGTTAAACTGGGACTTTTATCTCTCTTATACAGCTGGTGTAGATGCAGTCTGTCATACTGCTATTAATGTTTCAGATTATTAAAAAGACTGCTTAAGTGGAAAATGCTTAATATTCATGAAGTCTCTTTAGGATCTGATTAGGTTCTTCCCCTTCCTCTGCCTTGTGCTTCATTTATTACATTTTTCACCTGGGCCAAAATATGAAACTACAAAACCATCATTCTTTTGCTTTTAGCAGACACTGAACATTGCTAAATATAAAGGGATTTCTGTCCTTTTGGAAGCTGGAAAGGAACATTTACTTAGCAGAAAAACATACTCAGCTCTCAACTTAAACCAGCAAATGCTTTTAACGTGCACTGACTTATGGTAAAAGCAAGTTACACTAACGTAATCTGTTCTGATAAGCCATTATTACATATTATTATATTAATAATTAGGCTCCTGGGAATGGGCAGGAAGTACACAGTAATGGAAGATGGGCCCTGAGAGACTGCATCGACCAACAGCAGCCCTGAACCCCGCGTCCTCAAAGCAAGGGTTCATGACTACCGTGCACAGATTACGTGATGCCAAATAAATCATACCTCATGCCAAATAAATCCCCGGGGAGAATGACGACAGGAAAAACCCAGGCCTAACAATGAAGGCCATGATTTGACCCGCATGGCAAATTTTATTATCATAGTTCATGCAGCTTTCTAAAGGGCTTAGTAAATGCATAAATGTCCTTAAAGTATTAACTTTATTTCCTAAAACAATCTTGTTCCATCGAAACCACTCCTTAAACTGTGGCTCCAGGAGGCCGCTGTACGAAAATGAACTCATTTGTGAGAGCCACAAACCTGAGCTGCATCCCGTCGGAGGCCCCTCGGCTGCCCTTGCCGAGGCTTCACAGAAGAGCGGAATGGTTTGGGTCGGAAGAGGCCTTTCCGCTGTTTCACTCCATGAGGGGAACGTAGGGCCGCTCGCACCAGCGGGGCTGAAGCACCCGAGCCCCACAGGACGGCCGCCCTGCCAGCTCCCCAGGGCCGCGGTGCCCGGCCTCAGCCCGGACAGTGCCCAGCCCCTGCTGCCCGTGCCTCACACAGCTCTCCTCAGGATCCTTCCTCATTACTTTAATTGCCTCCACTGCCTTCATTCCAGAGGTGATCCAGGGAGCCTCACATCCCCTCCACAGGGCTCAGAGGGACGTGTGGTGCCCGGGGCACCAGCAGCCCTGCCACTGCCCCTGGCACCCCCAAGAGATGGCTCATCCTCCTCATGCCTCCATTTAAAAAATAAGCAAATGTAAAGCTCTTTTTAAAATAAATGTAATAAAAAATTTTTAAAAGATATCTCAATTTTAAGAGTTAACACAAAAAAAAAAAAAAAGAGGTGAAGTAGCTTAAGTTCATCTCCTCAGTGGTAATAAATAAGGCCTAAGCTTGGAGGCAAAGTTAACCACAATTCTGGGACTCGATCCAAGTCTCCCATGACAATAGGAAAACATTAGAACTCTAACATTCAAAATATTATTTAACTTTTAAAGCCTTAGCACAGTTCAAAGTCTCCTTTGTGGAACAGCGCTTTTGAAAATGTCGGTTGCCTTCCAGAGACCATTTCCTCCTAATCAGGCCCGGCATTATTTAAATAGCGAGGAATACCAGCAAGAATAGGAATCGCTTGGCTGAGCCAGGGAGGGAGAGAGTCCTTAAAATGACTGCAGAATTCTTAAACGCTGGTAAAAGGCCTAATCCTATATAATGATTTACAAAATGACAAGGAAAATAGATTTACTGTGACAGTTTGAAAGGAGACCAAAATAAATAAAATTACTGCTCACATGGCGGTAGCCTCCCCACTGTCCCCCTCAGTGGTTGCAGCACCCATAACAGGAGCCCTTCACCACCCAGCCCTCCCTCACAGCCAAAGCCAAGGAAAAAACAACAGAGCAACTTAAAAAGCAAATTATTTGCTTCAAAGGCAGAAATTCTTTCCAAAGCACCAGCTTACTCTTACCAGTGCAGCAGTTCACACGTAACACTTCTTTGTATGGTTAATCTAGATTTAAAAACAAAACAAACCAAACAAAAAAAAAGACAACTTTTTATCCCTCTCTCCTCACAAGAAAAACAACACCACAAAACTTAGACCCAAGACTTTTGAGCTTAAGTTTTATTCATTAAGTTTCCAACTACAGCACCACAGCTGCAATACACAGGGACAGAGCATGGCATCAAGCATGTGGAGACTAAACACACTCAACATTTCTCTGGCCAGTAACTGTGACGTGGGTCAGGAAGGCCTGGTACCATCTATTTACGGCTTTTTTAATATATAGATGACGTACAGCCCCACTTAACCATTTCTCTGCTGAAGGACAGACGAGGCAGCAGCACGGCTGCTGGCCCCTGTGCCCTCCCCACCCTGTTGCTGTGCCGTGGTCTGCATAGCCCAGATACGCAGGTGCTGAGGGACAAGTTTTCCACTGCCGAAGCGAAGCCATTCAGCTCCCAGCTGCCCGGCAAAACGCACCCAAGTGTGCTGGGGAGGGACCAGCTGCTCTTCCCTGCCTCCACAGCGCCAGGCAGCTGGGCTGTTGCTGTCCACATTCAGACCCACCCCACATTAGCCCACACCCCCAGCTTTTGCATCCTCTTTTCTGCAGTCTGGATCCTTCTGCATCCATACTGAGGGGGGAACCCCTTCCCTGGAATGGGGCTACCCTCCTCCTTCTCCTAGATTCGACATCCCTTTATTCTGCTTCACTCACTGCCTCCTCACAGCCAGTGTCGAGCATCTTCTGTAACGTGAAATTACTGAATAAATGTGACAAATGCCCCCTCCGCTGCAGAGCCATGCTAAAGACTGTAAGCAGGTCATTAACTGCCAAGGTCATCTTGTTTGCGAAAAAGAAAGGAAAACATTACCATTAAGACTCTAATACGGTAAAACAGCAATGACAGCAACAAGGAAACATAGGCTTAATGTTTCCTTTAACCCTCACTTAAAAACACATTTGAAGTCATCTGATTCAGCCACATGACTTTGCAAATTACCATTCATTGAGCAGGTTTGGGCTGGATTCAGCCCAGTTTCACACTTGTACCACACATGTACCCCAACATTTCGTGGAGTATCTGTTGAACCTTATCTCAAAGCAGAAAGCAGTGAATTAATCTGGCGTTTCAAAACCTATCATCCGGAGCGCCACCAATCCCCTCCCACACATCAGCTTTTAGGGCACATTACTGAATCTTTTCATGGCCATGTGGGACTTGCCAAGGTGCAGCAGCAACTGCCCTGCAATCCCCAGCAGACTCCCCAGCCTCCCCGCTTTCCTGCAGGGAGCATATAAATTTTTCTCCATCTGAGTCTTAACTACTGTTTGTCTGCAGACTTGTAAAATACACTAAGAAATGCCTAATGAGACACTGATCTGGCATCCAAATGTTCTCCCCCATGCATTTCCCCAGTGGGCCGTTGCCTGAGCAGCACACACGTTGAGGCTGTAATTTGTTTGCCAGCTCTCCAAGGAAGGAAGGAAGGAAAGTGGGCGGGTGGGTGAGAGCTGGAGTCAGTGCAACATCAGCACATGGCTGGCTTGCACATGTTTTCAGTCACTCACTACTAAGAAAACATATACGTATACACACATACATACACACAGAGAAAAATGCTGAAGGCCAAATGAAGACAGGAGGTTGCTAGGATAACATCACTTCCTTCACACCAGGAGCTAATAAAATAAGTAAAAAACACATCTCTCAAGACAAAGACTGATACATGCTAAGCTTCTGAGAGCCTACGAAAACGCAACCCTTCCCAGTTCCAGGTAGCTGCACATCTGTTCTACCAGGGACCTGCAAATTATTTATCTTACAGTAGCACTGTAAAAGTAGCTTCTGCACACCAACTAGGGAAGTCCAGGCGAGAGATGGAAGATTGCATAATTAACCCTGTTTTATTACTGGGACACACAGGCACGCAGGCACTCCAAGTCTAAGCAATCTGTTCGAGGTTACTTTAGAAGTTTGGAGGGGAAGAATTAGCTGAATCAGACAACCACAGCCTGGAGTTCAGTGACCCAAAGCCAAGCCTCCTGCCCTCTAACTGAGCACTTAACTCTTGCCAGAGAGAGCCTGAACATGTAGACAAAAGCATCCTGCCAGTTGGTGAGCTGTTACCTTGCCTGCTGCTGGCGGAAGGAGTTACACAGGCAGCTGGGTTTGCAATGTCTGAACGCATCTCTAATACGGCAGCATAAGGCCGTGCAGTGTTAAAAAAAAAAAAAAAAGAGTATTTTTGAAAGGACTTTAAATATTTTAAAAACCTGAAATAGGTTCCAGACTACAAATATTTACATACATTCTTAACTTTATGTGCAAGTGACTTAAGTTTAAAAAACCATTTTTATGTCTAACCTTAACTATGTATATAAATATTTACAGGACTGTGACTTTGATTTTCTTCCCCTGTGCTCAGTACATCACCTGGTTCTTGAGTGGCTGGGGTCAAAGAAGCGAGCTGCTTTCTCAGTGTCATGCCTTATCCCTATCCTGCATTGCCTGGCTTGCTAACAGAGGAGGAACAACAGGGAAATCCAAAACCTAAAACCCCAGGCTGCTTTTAAGTGGTTAGCATTCTGCAAAAATACCATCAAAGAACTAGACTGAAACTTGAATATTCAACTGTACATATTCTGAAACCTCACGCAGATTAATTTGAGCGGGTACTAAAGGGATGCTGTAAACCCATTTTGCTCTCTTCCTACAAAATCTCACATGGGAGTTAGTAACGAGGCAGCTCATGTGGCCTCAGTGGTGTGCACACAGATAAACCCGTGACCTCTATTGGCAGGGGCATTTAAAAAGCTTCAGGATTAAAAACAAAAAAATCACAACACAGCCCTAAAACTTTTCCTAGTTTAATCCAGGTTTTATTTACAATGGTTAAAACTTGGAAAGAAGTTCTATAACTATGAGCAGCAGCAGTCCCTTCTTCGTTCCCAGGAAGCAGGGCTCAGCCTGCTCTTCACTTTCCCCATAAACTCGTAGCATAGAGATGGGAAAAAGAAAAAAAAAAA
>VZTD01001939.1:11309-30291 GCA_013397725.1 Rhagologus leucostigma
AAAAAAATTGCTGCATGCAGCTCAATTTCCAGTATTGCAACAAGGCTCAATCAGGTTAAACACCATACTCGCCTCTTCCTTCTTCGGCATCAGTCACAAGAAACATTTAAAACCAGTAAGTTGTTGATGTTAAGGTGAACTTTACTTTTAGAGGTTTGTTTATGTGTTTGATAGCACTTAGGCTTCACTACTTTTAACTATTTCCTCCCATAGATCAGCTCATCTGCCTGTTTCCTCTGTTTGTGTAGAGTCTTTGATAGTGAAATAGGACAGAAAAAAATTTAAACGCTTTGAAGTGCATGCATTTTTGCTTTAAAACCACAAAGCCTGGCAGAGTGATTCATTAACAGTCAAAATCCCCCAAACCATTTTCTATTTAAAAGAAAATCCAGTATTTATTTTGTACTTCAATATAAACAGTATCTTCTATAACTTTTTATTAATTTGTAATACACTTAAGTCTCACCAATAACTTCTGAAACCTGTACAGTTCTTACAGCTACCAGAACACAGCATCCCATCAAAACAAGTCCAGTGCAAATTTCCCTAACAGGACATTAATGGATGCAAACAGTCTCTTAACTTGGGTAAGGCTAGAGATGCAAAATCAAATGTCTGTGTACAAACTGATTTCAATAGTATGCTGTGAGAGTTTAATATATTAATGAAAAGGATTTTAAACAATACAGTTTCTCTAAATTCAATCAGTGCTGCTCAACAGATACAGTTATGAAATATCACAATGAATATTAATGGAAGAGGCTTACACTATGTTGTTCTTGATATCTTGACACACAGAAAGATTTCAGTATGGTAATTTGTTAGGAATATAATTAAAAGAACCAATCACAAAAAGAAGAGCCAAAACCCCAGCAAAAATCAATCTGTGCCCTTGATTTCTAGAAATAGTCTATAAACTTGAAAAACTTCAAAGAATTTGGAGATGTTTGGAAGTCTCAATGTTATTTGAAAATATCAAATTTTCAGAAATAGCATGCACTGGGAATAGGGATCTGGTTCAAGCATTTTAATTTATCAGTTGCCTTAAGAAAAATCAGCATTTTTCAAGCATTCTATTTTTAATAAAAACAAAATTTGGAAAGAAAAATTAATGCAAGACATGAAGGTATTGACAATTTCTGTTCTCAACCATAAGTCATCTTATTTTTTTTCTGAGGTAAAAGAATAAGTTTGATTTAAAAAAAATTAAAAAATGAACTGGAGCTATTAAAAGCTATTTTACAATAAAGGTTGATGCACAAAACATCTGTGTATGAAGCTATCCACTCTATTCCAATTTGAACATGATTTTTTTCATCAAAATCTTTATGCTGTGTGGCACCCCAAAGAGCAACCTACTCAAAATCTGTTCACATCATCAGAACAAAGTCTAGACCAAGGTCACCTGTGTACGTACGCACTCGTTAATTTCAGGTATTATGAATGGTCCAGTAGAATACTCCACTGAGATGGCTTAGAGTGCCCACAGTTAAATGCACACAAATAATGGCCAGTTTAAGGTTCTCACTTGCTTTTTTATTTGGGGAAATTTTCTCCAATACCTGAAGATGACTGGTTTATGCATTTCTGTTCAACAAGGGCTCTGGCACTTCATTTGTGTAAGGCGTGAAGAGTGATAACTTCACTTAATAACTAACCCATGCAAAATAAACAGAGAGAACATTTAATTCCATAGGAACATGAGGCACCCCACAGATGTAACTCATCCACACCCACGAGCCAGCCAGAGTGACTTATTCCACGCTCCCAAGGGGATACGGCCACTTGCGGTCTGATCTGTGAGCTCCAGCCCCCGCGCTCGGAGTAACAGAACACCTCTAAAAATACAGATCAAAGAAACACAGTGTGCCATGATCTTTAGGAAACATAACAAAAAGTCATTTAAAATCACAGCTAGCATTTAGACAACACGCTTAGTTTAATAATAAGGGTTATTTTTATTATCATGGTGCCCAGGAGCTCCAGCCACCAATCAGAGCTCCCAGCACAGCAGGACTGCACACCATGCAAAAGGCACCCTTTTAGCACAGCTTCTTCTGCGGCACTTCAGCCCCCAAACGAGGCTCTAAAGCTGCAAAAATTGAGCAGGGAGCAGGAGAGGCACAGAGCCAGGGGCTGCTGCCAGCTGGCCTCGGGGGAGGCCACGGCTCCCGGAAAGGAGCCGCCTGTGCTGGACCCCCTGCCCCGCACGGGCACCAACAGGAGGTCACCCACCAGCTACTGGCTCCCTCCAGGAAGGGTGGGAAGAGCAGATGCTAGCAGGAATACTTTAGGGCTGCAAACTGGAGCTTGGCTCTCCATTCCAGGTTTTAGCTTTCGATCTTACTGCACACTTTGTGACAATACACAGCTGCCTTTTCTGCCAGGGATAGGTTGTGGTAGAGGTATCCTATAGCCACACCAACCACAAGGGAGGATGGGCTTCAAGCTCCTCAGTGATACCTGCTCCCCGACTGTACAGTGTAAAGTTGCCATGACCTGGTTTGACAGAAAAGGAAATAATCCATTTCAGTTGAAACACGGGTTGTTCAAAGGAAAAAAAAAAGTGTCTTCTCAGATCCACATTAGTACTTTTAGTCTGTGGTAACCAGAGTCACCTTCTGCAAAACAGAAGCCTCAGATCTGGGGGTACTTGGTCCAGAATGCAAGAACTAACCAGCAGGATGTAGCACAGCTGGTTTCAGTGGCAGTTCACACACTACCTTCCACCTCACAGGACATACAAGGGAGTTTTAAAAGGCTGAGGTTCTCCAGTGATCCCAAACTACCCATCCCAACCCTGGGACAGCACCAAGCAGCATGGGGAGGAACAAGGTTTCAGGGGGACTACTCTGTGTGGTGGGTAGCCCTGGCCCTGCCATGCTTCCCCAGTGCCCTCAACCACAGACCAGCTGGAGTCTGAGCCCTTCCAGCATCTTTTCACTTCTCCAGGTCATGTTGCTGGAGATGGCAGAGGCCTCCAGCCTCCCAAGATCATACAATGGATGAAGGGCTTTAGGCAGGAACCTGCTGTAGTAGTGCATGGGCATGGTCCTGCAGAACTAAGCTCCCTTTGTGTGGTTCTTCTTTTCAGGACTCCTGACTAGTTCCAGGGACTGCTCTAACAGACGACGAGTGGTGCCCGATGTAGGGAAGGTTATGTGCAATTTAGGTTTTAATTTAGTGAGAATCTACCTGCCCCCAGCAGCAGATGCTCTTGTACTAATAGGAAAACAAGTTTATGCAAATCAAAATATTGTGGTTTTAATCACTTGATCCAATCTATTTACAAGCTGGGTTTATTATTTTCTGCTAATTGTGAGGCTGTGGATCTGTCTTATTTTTCTGAGCAGGAGGGCCAGTTAAAGCAATCTTTCCTGCCTCCACGCCTGCCACACAGCTCTGCTTCCGAATCCTCTGCTACTGCCTGTGTGCTGCTCATGGGTGACTGGTGCAGCCACACAGGGAAGCAGACTAGGGAAAAAACGTATAAGAAACACAAAAGGGTTTTTTTGTTTTCATACTCATCAGTTCAGCAGTCTGATTCATTGTGCACCTGCACAAATATTTATGCTAACACAGCAGAAGGATAGGAATAACATGCAGCAGGGAACCGAGAGGCTTAAGTAGTCCTGACAGCACAAAACCACAGGATGGAAAGAGGGATTGTCCACCTTTCTCACAGAGCAGCATGTTCACACTGGGCATCATGGTACAGCTCCCCTCAGTATTAATGGCATCATTTATTCCTGGCCAGGAGAAGTGGATGAGGAAAGCAATAAAAGATGCTGACCCATATACAAGCCACCTGCCACGGTGGGATGACCCCTTGCTTCCATGCCACCCTACCTTTCCTGATGCCCATCAGCCCTGTGTTAGTGCCACACAGTCAGCACCACCTCCAGGACACAATTTATCTATTCCTTTGGGAGACAGTGAGAAGAGGCACAGATGGGAGCCAGTACACCTACACACCTTCCCCTCTGTCATTCCTGCTGGCAGAGAGGATGGGGGAAAGGGCAGGACCGTGGCCATGCAAGGGACACCACAGTCAAAACCCTGTGTTGCTAGCACCAAAGCACATTCTCCAGCTTATTTTCCAAAAGTCACCATGCCACCAGCCAATGAATGGGACCCTTCAGCAAGTTCCGTATTAAATCAGGTGAGGCTGGTAAGAGGTACTCAGTTCAGTGGGATTTAAAGGGAAAAAAAAAGCACATTAAGGTGTCTGAACACATAAGCTATGTTACATAAATATAAGAACTCAGAGAAATAGCTTCTCTTGTACACTCGTCAATGTCAGAAGAATATTCTATAGAAGAAAAAGTTTCTAGAAAACCAGGTTGTTGCACTGTTCTGAGATGTATGAAAATGCTCTTTGTTTTTTGAGGGAACTGCAAGGTGCCTGGACACTCTGAGAAAAGTGGCACAGCCTGAAGTCTGTTGAGCTGAGCTCAAAGGGAGGTCCTGGCCCTCCACCTGCCTTAGCTGGGGTGTTCCCAAGGTTCCTTTCATTGATGCGGAAACCAGGCAGTCATGGACAGCGGTATCAATTGTAGCTAAGTCAGCTGAAAATGACCCTTAACAAGAAAACAAACAAACAAACAAACAACAAAACCAGCCACCCAAAAGGAAACTAAAAACATCCCAAAAAACTGAAAGTCTTCTCTCAATCCAGTGATCAAATCCTGTGCCCGGTAGAGGGGAAGGGGTGGGGTGTAAATTGGGACACAATTATCTCATATTTAAATGACTCTATTCAAAGGACCATTTCTTATGAATGTTTTATTTGTGTGATTTATGTAAGCAGTTTCAAGTACAACAGAAAGACAACTGCATTCTAACCATAAGCACAGCGCAGCAAAACTGTAAGAACTCCTTGCAGATACTCAAGCACCACTGTCACAGTGGGGACGGGGCACCACTGCCAGGCACTGCGGTCACACCTGCAGCAGCACAGGGGCAGTGCTTGTTAGGGCTCCTGGTATTCACCAGTGTGCTGCATTCTGCAGCTGTGCTCCCAAGGCCCAGAGCCAGGGGAGCCCCACACCTGAGCCACACACCCAGCACCCTCAGCTGGGGCTGCCCTGCCCGCGCTGCAGTCCCAACACGCCCATGTGTGTTAGCAACTTCTCCCATCATGGACAACAAACTGAGAGCATATGAAATCCAAAGGGTAGTCTTCCAAGACTGCATATTAAAGCTATGAATGTCTGCCAGCTGCAGTACCTTTCTGGAGCAGGGCATTGGTGTCACTTTCCCTTGTCTAAGCAAAGTGGCAGTAGCTTCTGGTCATCAAAACTTCTAAGCCATTAATTTATCAAGATTAAAGTCTATTAACCAAAACCCAAGAGATTAAGGTTTAATTACATATTAAAAAAAGATTTGAACATTTTAAAACATATTCTGACATGTTATGCTTTTAGCAATAATTACATTAGAGGACATGTGTTTGACACTTATTTTTTTAGTGTTCAAAAAATATTTCAGTTGCTAGCTCTTTGCCATCTGTTTCCCATCATTATTTCATTAAAATAGTTTTCATCTCTCTTACAGTAGAAGAGCAAGACTGCTTTCTATGTGACTGAATTATCACATCCCTTACTTAAGCAGCAACATTCCAGTCTTTTTTTTTTTTCCATTTATATTTTGAAGAGGCATATGCACCTCCTCCGAACCCCACCCAGCAAGGGCTAACAAAGCAAGCTTGTTAAAACCAGCCAAATACATCTCCTTCTCTCCACCTGTCAAGAACACTTCTCCAAAGTCTCTGAGGAAACCAAATCAAATCACTCATCTGCTGCAATAAGCATGGGGATTTTCCTCCCTGAAAGGGAAAACTCACACTTGAATACACCTTGGATGAAAACCAAGGTCCAATGTACAGCATGTAGCTTACACCACACAAAACACCATTCCCAGGCAAAATACTAGAGCTCAACAGCTTACACTGCTGTGAGTACCTGTGCAGGGGCAAAGTCGCCCACATACAAGGAAGAGGTGGTTTCTGAGCAGTTATCAGGAGCGAGTGCAATAATTCTTACCTGGAAAATGCTGTTTGCAGCTGCTCACCGATTTGTCAGCACACACGCTGCTCTCACCTCATGATTTATGATGCTCTCTCCAGCACTGAGACTTCTATTACTGTCCTCGTTTATTGCCTGCAGCTGTCATTCTCACCAACAATTCTACAGTTGTTTGTAGGTGAGGTATCAAAGGTATTTAGTGTGCACCTAGAGACGCAATTTTAATCAAACCTACTCACAGGCAGTATTTAAACGTTAGAACAACTGCACAGAGTGCAGCAATTAATGTGAACTTGACCAACCAAAATTATGACAGCCAGAAACGTTTACTCATAAATGCCTCAAAAGGATGGATGTCCAACAGGCCTGTGAACACCTGCTGATTTGTAAATGAAGATAAAAATAGTACCCATAGATCAAAGCCTTCCGACAGGTATTTGAATGCACAATAAATATTAACACAAATTCAGAAATTTCACTTTCTATGGCCAAAATGTCGATACGGCAGTAAATACACCTACATCTTTCTCACCATGTATTTTTCTCAGCCAGCTATTTCCCCCTTAGACTAGCTGGGTTTTCCAGCATCCCCTCAAAAGCTGCTGAATCTGCCCAGTTTAGAATAATGACAGCGGAAGGGGGAAAAATATTTTACATCCAAAAATTTCACTTTTAGAGATCTCAGTGTTTTCCAGACATTAACATTTTGCAAATCAGAAGTTCTGACCCACTGCAGTCCTTACTTAACTTTTTTTGGAAGCCACAAGTTGCTCAATGATTTGAAAAACAGGCAAGCAGTGTTAGTGACTACCAACTGCACCACGCTGTTTTGAGAAAGGGTGGCAAACAACCTCCGCAGGAGAATTGGACCTACCACCACCTAACACGGCGTGAAAACACAGCAGAAAGTAAGAAACAAGTCCTGGAGCAAAGCCTAATAACACTTTCATGTGTACTCTAAAGGTCCAACTCCTTAAGTGAGCCAATTCTAACAGCATCTCTGTCCATTTAATGAGTTTCTAATGCTTGTGAGCCAAGACGAAACCTGAAAATATGAAACTTAAACAGGGTCCTAAAGGCAGATTTTGCAAAAGAATGCAAGTTTATTATTATTTGAAATTATTCGACAGGCCTGGATTCTAGTGGCTGAATATTTTAAGGCTGGCAATCTTAAATTAATCTAGTCATTAGTCTAAGCACCAAAATCTACTTCCTGTATTGGAAGTTCTTTCATTCAAGACTATCCACACTGCATAGCTTGAAAATGGCACTCAAGGCAAAAACAATTGTGAATTTACAACCAAAAGGCAGCCTGAAAGCCGTCACTGTCACAGTCAAGCTTGATTTATAGCTGGACAGATAGTGTCAAAATATAAACTACAAATTAAACACAACTCTAAGTAGAAAAAAATTATGGTTATACACTATGGTGATAAACTACCAAAGAACCTCTGGTGTTTGTAAGTTGTTAATACTTGCAATATATACAGATATTGATTGATCCTATTACATCTCCATGCTCCAGTCCCTTCAGCCAAGATGATGGGGTCACATTGAGAGAGGTGTGCAGAAGTTGCAGTCACTAATTGTCAGCCCACATCAAACCATGAGCTGGTGTGCAACAGCCTGCTTTCAGGTTAAGAAACAAAATCTCCTTGTAGAGAGAACACTAATTGCAGCACATTTTAGAGTTCAGGAATATTTTAGTTATTTAAATCCACTGTATACCATTTGTTTTCCCATAACATTTGTCAGGAAAATGGGTCAGAATTGGTCATATATGCTTCATTAGGAAAAAAAAAAAAATCCATCACTCAAAAGCTGACTTCACTTACATTTTTAAACTTTTAATTTTTTTTTTTATATTTCAGCTTTTACTCTACTCCCTGACCTCTTCCTGTATTTAACTGCAGAATGTGTCTATTTGGGTGGACATGACACATGTATAAAGAGTACATGCAACATGTGCATTAAATATCTTGGAATTTATCACTGAGAAGACTTTCAGTTTAACTAAGCCACTTCACTTGTCGGCTGTCAAAGGTCCCCTCAAAGGGAAAAGTTGCATCCAGCTACCTGCCACTCACCTGATGTAACTGCAATGCACAGCTGTCTCTGAAAGTCAGAGTCTGAGGATCCTTGTTTTTGAAAGCATCCCTGAGATTCCTCATTCCAGTCACTCAGAAATTGGGCAAAACAAATGCAAACAGCAAAAAACCCAAATAAAATCAAATCACCCCTCACAACCACCACATAGAAAACCCCCATAAACCCAAAAACTAAATGTAAACTTCCTCCATGAATCACTACCCCCCCATTTTCTTAGTACTGGACAAGAGAATATTTTACTGGCAATGGGAGAGGGAGGGAGAGGAAGTTCTTTTCTTCGCCTCCCCCTCCAAACTTAACGCAGCTGAGAGGTCATTTTAACTATAATTGTTCTTAGATTCAAACACAGATACACATTCTAACCTCAGATGGTGTCTCTAGGATCTGATCACTCAAGCATGTGTATGATTCTTCACTGACAAACCACCTGACTCCTTTACTTGTGCAACTTGCATTACTCATAAGAAATCCTTGGCAGAGGCAGACCAACGTATGTTAATTACTGGGCTGCATTATAATAGGTCTGACATCTTGCTTCTCATCCAGGGTTTAAAATAAAAGGAAACAACAGTCTCTTTCAATACAAAAGTACATATTTTTGCATCTCAGGCTAAAAATATTCTACGTTAAAAACACAAATAGATCAACTGCCAAAGAATCCCTGCCTCTTCAGTGTTCCTTTTGGGGGTTTTAGCCTTATTAAACAATGAAGAAAAACAAAGAGGGGTTGGTGTACATGCATTCACCTTCCATTTACTACAAAATACTCCTAAATTGGGCGCAACAGTGAAAATGGGAGCTTGACTCCCCAGTCTTTCGTTTCTTGTATAAACAGTTTTTCAGGTAATGTTGGCTGCCAGTTTCTACAGCAAAATAAGGTATAAATTCATGAACACTGAGGAGCATGACAAGAGCAAATGCATATTTTAAAATATATTTTTATTTTTCATATGGCAGGAGATATGTTCTATTTCTTTATTTTACGATTTAATATGCTGGGATATTGCTAGGACAAGATGCTGGTAACATTACAAGTATTTTTGATTTACATTTCTCTTTATTGAGAAAGAGATACTGAGGGCCATAGCTGCAATTTCAGAAAAGGGAGTAAGACTACACACTGACATGCTGTGTCTTTTTGGATGACCAAATTCAACGTTTTAAATCTGAATTTTAAATCATATGACCCCATAAAACCGCTGGAAACATTTGAAGTTTTGTTGAAATGTTCAAAACGCCAATATTATAAAATTGGGCATTGGTACAAGACCTTCTTTCACAAAAGGTGTTGCAAAAAAGTTAATGCATTGAATAAATAATTTATACATGCATTTAAGATGCAAAACCTTTAAGGATACACTGAAAACTCTGTCTCAGAAGTTTGGGGGTATTTTTTCCAAAGTGATTAAACAAGTGTATCACACACCTATGACCAGAAACCTGCTGGGCATCCATCGTTCCCTCCTTCCCTACCCCAGACTCCCTGCGCTGGGCGCTGCGCGGAGGCAGCGCTGGTCCCTCTCCGAAGGCAGAGTGCCAGCCAAGAAGCTCCAGCCAGGAGCAGACAGATGGTGGCCAATAAGGAAACTATCACAGCATCTTAGTCACCATGGCAGAGCCAGGGCACCACACAATAGCAGCCTGACTGTCATCGACTTTATCCTCGTTTCAGCTCGTTAATATGTTTACCTGCATACGCCTGGTGCTCCCAGCTCTGGGCACACACAGAGCTGTCTTGGGTGTACCACTCCAGTGGCACGGGGCTTGCAAGGACCCATCACAGCCCATCAGAGAGCCAAAGGCAGATATCCAAAGGTTACAAAACACTGCCTTAAATGCAGCATACCAACCACCACTCTGTGGGAGCAGCTACGCTCTAGGGTAGCTAAGAGGAAACATGCCAAAGTCTTAAAAATAGATGTTCCAAGTACCAATTAGTTAACAAAAGAAACATCAACAGACGAATCCTAAATTTTCAGTATTTTTTGTATTTATTTGGGGATAAAACAACTTTGCTTAAGGATAAGACAAGCAGCACAATCCTGAATTTAAGGCACTCATTTGTTTCCCCCCAGCCAGTTCCTCAAAGCTCCACTCTGAATCCTCCAGCAGCCACCTCCACCTTGTCCTTCTCTCCCATGCAGACCCTACACCTCTCAGGTGCTTTTCAGTTGGTTACTTTACAAAAGAACAACCTGCCATGAATACAGGTAGAATAAAAATGATTGCAAATATTTTCAGAACCCATTTTAATCAAAAAAGCTCTGAAGCGCTAACCATCCGCAGCACTGCCCTTTGCAGAAAGAACCACTGCCTCACCCAAGCCTGTGCAGCACCGAGCACCATCTGGTCTGTGCCCCAGGGGGCCTCTCCCAACCTGCACAGCTCCAGCCAGTGCCACCGGCAGTGGAGCCTGGCAGCTCCGCTCTCCCTGCCACACAGACTTCGAGGACACAACAATTTCATGTCAATGTTTTGAAATATTTATCTTCTGTCCTGTTGCTGATTCCTTCTGAAGTATAAACAGTCTCCGAATGGCCATCCCTTTATGTGTAATTCATACCCAAGGATCACTTGGAATGCAATTGGTCTCCAAAGGAAGTGTTTATAGTGCTCACACAAGTCCAAGTATGGCATCTTTCATATCTAAACTGTACCTTTGCTAAACACCAGGTTTAAGTATTTGTTACCAACAAACATTGCAAAGGTTCCCCTGGATTCATTCCGTCCTCTGTCTCTTGCTGGTCACCACCAGCTGCTGCTTCACTTGTCCTTTGCTAAAGAGTAACAAGGCCAAATGAAACAGTGACTCCTGAGTTACACATAAACAAGCAAGTGCCCGCTGGAGAGGTGGGACTTTGTTTAGCAGAGTTTGAAGCCCTTCTGGGTATCCAGTTTCCCACACAACTCCTGTCCGCCTGCTGCCACAGAGCCCGGAGCAGCAGGATCACAAAGCCCCCCAGTTTCCCCTTTCTTCCTGTCCCACCTCAAAGCAGCTGGCGTGGGAAGAGAAAGCCAGTGCTGAGCAGTGCTGAGTAAGCCCTTCCTCTGCGAGGGCTCCCCACAGCCACGTGAATTGCTGTGGCAGAGCAGGTTCAGAGCCAGCGATTGCAGCCCGAGCAGAGCAGAGGGCAGATGACTGGGAAAGGACACACCACCCACACGCTTATATTGCCAAAAAGCTGCAGGAAGAAGATGGGAGCCCAAGTGTTTTAACTTGCAAGGCTGATTTAACCAAGTCTGAGAGGGCTCTGCTAGTGACCCAAAATAACTTCTTCTTACATAATACTGTTATGATTTTAATGTGAGAGATGTCAGAGTATTACAGTGCCAAAAGCCAAAGCTACGCATTCATTTGGAAAGCTAGTAGGCTCCATCTCTAATGGTATCAAACTCCAGCTGGACTGCAACCCAATACTTTTTAAAACAGTGATGTATGTTTTTGGAGAAATCTCACACTTGAGAGAACAAGCAAAGACTCAAGTACAGTTTCTGAAACAAACACCTAAAAGCAGGAGTGACAGCTGCTCTAAGTCTCACCAGGTGAGACATATGAGAGCGGGTATCTCAGAATCAAGAGGGGACTTGTGAATGGGATCAATCTGAACACTAGTTTGTAGAGAACCAGCCTTGATAGCGCAACACGCGTTGAATTCACCTTCTCAGTCACAGAACTGCCATCCACATCTGCACATATGTACCTGCTGCAACTCAGCATCTTGATTTTCCGTGAAACAGGAAAGCAAGGCTTCACGGTTTTGTAAAGCACCTAAAGGACTGAGCATGCAGATAGTCAGGATCCCAAGAGTACGTATGGGATGACAGTTCACTGGCCTGATGCCCTTTAGAACAAGCATTCCAGTTAAAAAAAAAGGTTACTTAAATGTAAAGTGCACCAACCTGTACTAAGTGGAGAAGAGAAGCTTTACTCAAAAAGGCTTGGGGAAAGCCTTGGGTTGCTGTAAGGGAGACCTAAACATAAGCTGTGTAACAGCTGTAAAGAAGTTAACTTCTCTGATCCTGCTTCTGGGAAAAGAGTCGTAAGCATTAAACAAACACAGAATTTACAAGAAGGACACTAAGAGACCGGGTAGACTGCCTGACAACCATATCATTCTTCTTTTCCCCTGCAAACCTGTGGGATAATAAACTCTTCTCTCTTCCATCTATGGACAGATGTATAAACAAACTGCTCTTCCAAGAATTCAGTGTCAACGAAGTCTCTAAAACGCTTTTTAGAGCTTTTTTCCTGCCCTTTTTTTTGAAGGGCGGGCAGTTTGGCAGGACAGGGGGAGATAATCAAATGGTTCTTCCATTCACATACAAATATATAACAGTTTTAGAACTGAAGTGTAGCAGTGCTTATTGTCAAAACAGTCTAGCTACAGGAACTTGTATTTTGCAACGTATTATAAGCAAAGGCATTCTCTAAGAAAACTTCCACGTTTATAAGGCTTCTTTTTATTTACATTATTTTATATACTGTCATTTACAGTAGCCAAGATCTCAGAGATGAGCAATACTAAGGAAAACTAAGGTTTATATGAAAGCAATGGTATGTAAGGTATTTCTTATTTTCACATTTTCTATGGGGGCATCCCACCTTCTGGCTGCACGAACAGAAGTGCTGTTCAAACTGGGCACAGACGCAGCAGGACAGCAGGTTGATGAACTTTTCTAATTTCCTCAAGAAAGTGGCTGTAGTTGGAGGGGTGGGGATCTTGCAACTCAAGGCTCAAGCCACTCCTCCCTGTCATTCAACTCTGTTGTGGTGGGTTTTTTCCCCTCATACATCACACTCTCACACCTCTAAAATAACCAAGAGCAGATGGTAACCTTTGAGCTGGAGAATGCCCATCTAGCAGGTGGCTGTTGGACAACCGTCATGTCCAAGACAAGAGCACAGGGGAAGGGTCTGAGTTTCACACAAAATCAGTCATTAAAACACCTTACAAGCTTATGATGATTTCTGCCTTTGGTGAGGCAGACTGCAGAAGCCCCCTTTGTCCGTGAGACCAGACAATTTCCAGGGAAGTCCCATTTCAAACCTTTTCAAGCACCAACTGCCCAGCAGTGCCAGCCTCAGCACTGTCCTGCACTTCTCCCTCATCCCATGGTGCCCTTATTTACACAATAAACCAGTATTAGATCAGTTCATCTGTTTTTGGAATGGGTGTTCAAAAACACGAGGAGATGAGAAACCTGCACTGCAGAATCTACTGAAGGAGATACTGAGGTGTGTATTTCAGAGCAGCCTAAAAGACTCCACTGTTCTCAGAGGGAATCAGGAATGTAGCCAAGAAACAAGCAGATACACATCAAGGGAACTGTTTTTGCTACTAAATGGCCAATTGAAGCCTCTACTATTCTGTCATATATCTATGCCACTGCAGTCCCAATAAATAATGCTTTCTGATTAGTTATGAGACTATCTAGAAATTTCTAAGACAGATACCATTCACTGTGCCAGCCAGTCACTTATCGGAGCCCTGAAGTCTCAAAGGAATGAAAAACTACGTGAATCCAAAAGACAACACAAACTTGTTGTCAAGGTATTGCTTTTTCTCTTACTCCTCAAACATAGGTTTTTACCTAATCAGCAAAGATGACAAATGCTATTTCACAGCAGAAAGAGCTGCCATATGAATGAGGCAGTTTCCCCACATTTGTGCATTAGATCAAATAGTCAGTATTCTCTAGTTAATGCTATCTGGACCAAGCTGACTACTAAACCAAGTCACTAGAAGAGTTTACCAGTTACCAGGCAAAGAGTTGAGAACATGAGAACAAGTAAGATTTGAAGAAAACCAAATAAAGACAAGAAACAATTTCCATACTGCTTTTGCGTGACACTATCAGATGCATCACTTCTGTGGCTTTCATTCTCGTGCTATCTTTGACAACACATATGTATTATCTGTATGTTAGAGTTGTTCCCCTTTCTGAAGTCAGGCCCACAGCAGTGCTGCTTTTCCCTGGAAATAAAAAAGGCTTACAGCAACCACAGTCCCTCTGTGCCCACAGCCAACACTGACTACCAAAAACTGGCATATGGCCCTACAGGGAGAGGGTAACACCGCTGGCTGTGGATCAGGCAGCTGGATGATCGCCTGGGTAGGCTCCACTGGACTGAAGGAGAGTGTCTTAGCATGAGGACACGAGTTACAGATCAGGTCTCCACCATCCGCTAACATGTAAGCCAGAACGAACAAACAAACAAACAACTAATAACCAACCTCTTATATAGACAAACAATGAGCAGTAGAGGTAACACAAACCCACACTTTTATGAAATTTCCACAGGTTTGTAGCACTGTGCATATTAATGGGTTTTGAGCAATTTCTTTTCCTCCCTCCCCCTGCCTGGTATTGAGCCAGGGGCCTTCCTGCTACACTTTGGGAACTAAGTCAAAGCTGGTCTGCAGAGTCAAAACAAACTCTGGATTACCAGCCAGGGGATATGCTTCCCACATTTATGTTAATAGAATGTTAATGTGATAGCTTGCATGTGACTACCCCAACACCAGTACACTAGACAAAATACAAACCAGCTTGATCTACTGAATTATCCGTGTAAAGGACAGAAGTCTCTTTTCAAGCTTAGGTATTGCACTATATCCTAAACCTTATTTAAAAATGCATCAACCATCACCCACTGTAAAGGACTGCTTGGCTGTTACAGCATTTCCTACAGGAGTACAAATTACTTCCTCTGTCCTCTGCTACAGAACTAAAATGTGTAAGCAACTGAAGGAAACTATAGGCATTCCAGAACGAGCGACCACCTATGTGAGCCTTCAGAAGGGCAAGTTCTTTTAAAGAATGAGTCATTCCCCATGGAGTAACTTAATTTCTATTGACACTTATAGGAGAAATTTGATTGAAAGTGATTTTGTCTGTCTACGAACAACTTTGCTTTTTCTACTGGATACCTAATACCCATAGAAATCTGCCCTGCTCCGTAAAGGGAAGGGCAGAGGCATTGTACTGAAGCCAGGAAACTTCATCTTTGCAGGCAACGTAGACTTCAGCGTATCTCAAACTATTAGAACCAAAAATAACATGTAACAAGTGTAAGGCCATCTCCTACTCTCATAATACACTACTGCCTCCAACAGTCTAGCTGTGGCGATCCATTACAACTCATTGCCTGGACATTTCCCTAGCAGACTATATTCTCTTTAAAATATTCTAACATTAGCCAAGCTGGATGTTAATGATCACATGAAACCAAATGGAAATAAAGAATTGAAAATTGCTACACAAGAATTTTCTGCTTTATAGTAAGAAGAGGGGAGGAGTAAATCAATATGGCAAAACAACCTTTTAAGCCAAAGACACCATTTTAAAGCAGAAATTTTCTAATATCATTGAGAGCCTCAACTTGTCATCAGCAGGAAGGCTTACACTTTGAGTGAAGACATAAATTGAGTGTAAGGAAAATATACAGTATCTGAGCAGGAGGTCTGTCTGTGGTGGTGTATATTGATGTGTTGTTTACTGTGTTTTCCCATAAAACACACCTAAATGGATAAAGAGGAACTGTGTTGCTTGTCCCACAACAGGCAGTTGACAGAACAAGCATAAACCAACTCCAAACTCTTCAGCAATATTCTCGCCGCTTTGCTGTAATACAGGATAGGATTTCACAAAAATTGGTCTAACTAGGAGCGAACAAATCAGTCAATTGCATAGTGGTCAAATTTGCTACCACAGGCATTAACTGCAGTCCTACTTATTTATGAGAAACAGGCTTCCCAGGTAAAGCCGTAACAACCCAAGCTCACGCCTCCTGCAGCATTTGATCACCCACGTTGTTAGAGCAGCACAGCAAGCACCACGAGTTCCTGGCCAGCCACTACCTCCATTTCTCATAGTCACATTATCTTCTCTGTCACTGGAAAAAGGCTGGATCCCTGTTGTTCTGAAACCTATCAACAACACTGCGGAAGGCAAAAGGAATTTCAACTCTTCTTCCTTTCTCAGATCTATTTTTCTTCCTTTTCAGGAGACAAACCAGGCTTTCCAGTCTGCTAGTACAAACATCAAGTTGCTAAAAAACAGCCAGCATGGTCTCCAACTATAGTATCAGTGATGTAACTGCCATCCATGAGGGTTTGGGGTGTTGGTTTGGTTCTGGTTTGGCTTTTTTTTTTTCCAACAGAAAACCTTTGGAGCCCATAAAAGTGGAAGAGATTTGGGACAAAGGGCAAGCAACTCCCAAGAAAAGTTATGAATGGAACTACGCTACAGAGGCTTGCCTTTCCACTCCTTGTACAGGAGAAATCATTCAGATGTTGCAGAAATGGATCCATTATCTTTTGTGGGTTTCTTAAAATATTCTAAAAACAGAACTGTACGCCATACTAAGATTGCAGTTTTATTTCATCTCAGAGAGCACAAAACATTCTCTGTACATATACACAGCAACTCACTTCTTTCCTGAAACAAAGTTTTCATTGATCCTTTGCCACAGACTCAATTATTGTTTCTAATCATGATCAACGTTTATTTAAGGTATTGTGAACTATAAACAATGCAAACAATAAAAGCATCTGTCCATGTTGACATGAATGTAATTGGCAGGTTAGATACCTATATCAACTGGTCCCAAGGGCGTTCTTTTTAAATTCAGAAAGCCCAAAGTAAATTTAAATTACAATTTACAGAATAATCTTGAAATCAGCCACCTTTTGAGGTAGTGTTATCTTGAGTAGATAAAAATCACAATCTGTCAATTCAGTCCCAGGATATTTTTCATTGTTTTAAAACATAATCCTAAAGACACTTTTTTTTTTTAAGCTTCTTTCTTTTTTTAATGCAGTGGATTCTGCAAAATTTCTGGTCCTCCTTGCACCCATGGGGAAAAATAATCCTCCTCATGTAATGTAGCAATTATAGATACATACGTAAAAAGACCAGAAATCAAGGTACTTTGAGACAACATTTAAAACGATGAAAAGAAAAAAAGTACTTTTTGGGATATTTATTGAATGGGATATTTACGGGATATTTAGGGAATTTCAAGCCAGGTTTTCCATAACCTCATTGTCAAAATAAGCGACCTTTTCTTTCTCCTCCTCCCCACCCCAAACTCTGAGGAAAACGGCCACCAAATGCACTCAGCTAGCCTCAAAGTCACACGTGCTCCATTGCAGATCTTGCTTTCAATGTCTCTTTTGTTTGATGGCTGGTGTTTCAACATCCTCAGCTTGGAACAGAAAAAGGTCAGAGCGAGTCTTCTGGCATTCACAGACCTGCACCAGGCCCCGCCAAGAGAAGATTGATGCCATAGTACATTTTCCCCAGTCAAGAGAAGGAAGTGGAGCTCTGAATCCAAGACCAACTATGTTTTTCAGTGGGATCCGTCTCCCAAAGGTGTTTATCTTTGCTATATTCCTTTGTGAAACTTTTCTGCTAGTGCTAGTAATATTTTTGAGTTACCCACTGTGCCATGTTACTGCCCCAGCATTGTAACCTGAACAGGTTCCCACCAATAAGTAGTTTCAGCCATACATTCCAGCATACAGCTTTTTTTTTTTTCTTCCCCTCCTGATTTTGCTTCACCCCTTGGTTATCCCCAGTGCCCTCACACCTGCCTGCTGCCCTCGCCTTTCCTCCCCTGCCTGGGGAAGAGAGGTTGCACCATTAAACTTCCAGTGTGCAAGGCCAAGGTCCCTTCCATAGCTAGAGAGAAGCTGTTGCTAAAGATTCCTTAAAAGCTTTGGCACTTCACGGCAGTTGGAACTACTCAACCAGAGCTGGGAGCCAAAGCTTTGCCACAGCATTAATGGGCTTTTGCCCTTTTAAATTTTATAAGCCTGTCGCCTTTCTGATGTGCACAGTTTTATTCAGAGCCCTAAATGGCCATTTCATATTTAAAAGAAAGCTTGCATAGGTAGCACCCTAAAACTACCCCAGGTCATTCATCACCCCAGCACTCCTACTGTCTCTTAGGAAACCTTTGATAGAGCATTTGTTCAGGCTGCCAAGTTAAATCCTCTTCTCTCGTGTCAATGCATTGAAAAAAGCAGGCAGAACACCAGCTTCACTCAGGCCTGCTGAAGTAAATGCAGAAAACCAATTCCTCTGGCACTACAGAGCCATTAAGCCGTTTGCAGATTATTAACTGAAGCACAAAAATACACACCGCGCACGATCGGACGACAGAGCAGAGCTATGCCTTAAGTTTGCTTCGGTCTCGAGAAACTGACGGTACAGCCGCAATTTGCAGCAGCTCGTGCAGCTGCCGGGGCTGGTGAGCGGGACCCCGGCAACCCCAGACAAAAGCGGCGATGCGGGGGTCCCGCTGCCACAGCCGGGCAGGTTCCACCTTCAGCACAGGCGGTGATGGGGGCTGCGCTCGGAGGGGCACCCCCGAGGCGCCGCCCCGTGTCTCTCATCGCAGCCTCCGAGGCGGCACCGAAATTAAACTTTACACGTGCAAAACAAAGTTTACAGTCTAAAACCCCGATTATAGTAACAACTTCCTCCCCCTGTCTCAGGCTGCCGCACTCCTTCCCCGCTACCGCGCCAGCCCAGAGTGCTATCCCGAGCCCCGCGGGGGGGTGGGGGGGACATGAGCGTGGCTGGATGGCTCCTATTTTTATGTTTACATTCCTGAAGTGTCTTTTAACTGGCTGCCATTCCCCCTCTCCCCGCGAGCAGCTCCGCCGGCCGCCCCTGGAAGCGCTTCCTCCGCTCCCCTCGCACAAAGGCGGGCGAGCTCCGGCCGGGTCGGGCCGGGCCGGGCAGGACACCCCCGGCCCTCTGCCCCCGTGCCCCCTCCCCTCCGCCCGGCGGCTTCCTGGACAGATGCACCGGGGGGAGGGAGGGGAAGAGGGAGG